>QBDW01006264.1:0-10179 GCA_003261595.1 Maconellicoccus hirsutus | reverse complement strand
TTATAGATAAAAGGAATATCATGAATTTTCAATACGTTTTAACAACAATAACGGGCTCCGAAGCTGTGATAAAGTTAGCATCTCATCAACCGTAGTTTCCTTTCATTTAAACGCCCCTTAAGTGAAAATTTCAACACCCCGGACTCGGCTTCTCGTTGCGTCATCGAGCGACGCGAATTTCATTTCTATTTGCGGTACGAGGCGTTAACCGAAGTCCTCCTTAGTAATTTTAGCGGTTTCCGAAAACACGTCGCTATATCGAAAATGCTACAAGCTGTCAATGGAAAACCGCCGAATTGTAGTAAAACCATAATTTCTCCGATCAAATTGTCCTTGCATTACAACTTTTAAATAATTCATAAACATCTCCGGCCAACCTGCTTCCGCTCGTCATCTTTGAATAATTTTAACCAATTTTACGCTCGAATAGCTTTTTATCGTTTAAACGCTATGTTTTAAAGCTCGTCTGCGGTGAACACCGTAAAGAGGGGTACTGGGGAAGATTTCCCTACGTTTTAATAAGATATATACGTTTACGTATATATGCAAGAGTACGCGGAATTTACGACGGGTGATCGTGTTACCGGAAACGTGCTCAGAATTCCAATTAGATTCGAATAAAGATTCGAATTATTAATTGTATACGCCTGATATACGAACGCTGCATCGCGTACATACTTTTCATCGTGTAAACGTAATTTTCGTCGAGGTTGTTGCGAAATCTCGCACGTATTCGATAATGCGCGTGTATTTCGTCGCCTGACATAACTCACAATTCATTGATAACATTTCGATTCGGTATTGTCTTCGAAATACGAAATTCCAAGTTTACCATATCGCGCGAGAAGACTAAAAAGCGAATTGAACACGTGACGGAGATGGTCCAATAATACATGTGACGTCATGTTGATTTCAACAAAAATTCAAGATAAATCAAATTTTATTTTTCCAAAAAAATCAAATTATCAGTAAATATATAAAAAAATTGTAAGAGCCAAAAAATTCTTCACCGAATTTCTAACAACTTTTGTTTCAAAAATTTTTTTCTCAAGTCACCCCAAGTCTCACAAAAACGTCTCAATTGAAGAATTTTGTTTTCAATGCTGTACCAAAATCTCGAGAAATATGAACAAATTGTTCATTGCAAAAAATGTTTTTCATTCAACTTCTAACAACTTTTTTTTCAAATTTTTTTCTCTCAAGTTATCCAAAAAAAAAAGTTATAAAATGAATATTATGTAATTACTTGTATACAATTTCGATAACTTGCGTCTAAAATTCCTAAATGAGCAAGTTATTCGAGTATCTCCGTATACCCTCGGAACTTCGTCGGGTGAACTTGTATCATTTTTTTACGTTTATGTTTCGTATCAAAATGTATGAATGTGATACTTGCTGTTTGATTTTTTCTCGAAAATCCCTACAAGGTTACATTAATACTTACCTACCTATTATTAATGTTCCTTAATTCTTTGATTCGTTTCTATTTTTTCATTTATTTTTTACAATTTAGAATTGTTAAGAATTGAGGGGTATCTGTTAATGTTTTACATGTGCATACCCAACGTGATCATTTATATTATTAATCAGCATTAGGTACTTTTTCAATGTGTTTCTGTTTTATTCTACCAAATATTGTTAGGTATTATTTCGAGTTTTACTCTGGTCATTTAATTAATTACCTACAAGGTTACATTAATACTTACCTACCTATTATTAGTGTTTATTTCCTACCAATATTTGCAATAAAGCGTTTTCTTAGGGAAAAATTTTTAATCTTATTCTACACTTCAATAATATGCAAAAAAAAGAATTTTTTCTAGACTTTTTAGCAATCAATTTCAACTTTTACGCATTTTGTAAAAAAAAAAATTGATTACTTTGAGAGAGACAAAGAAAAAATATAAGACCACCCGACGAGTTCCGAGGGTATACGGAGATACTCGAATAACTTGCTCGTTTAGGAATTTTAGACGCAAGTATTTCGATAACCCATAGACTGATAAAATTGATAAGAATTGCCATCTTCAATAAAGCCTTCTAGCCTCATTTTTTTGATAATCTTATTAAAAAAAATAAGTAAAACACTTTCCATAGTCAGGACGAGTTAATAAAGAGCTTGTTCACAGATGGCGCCACTACGAATGATTTTCCCCGGCCACGAAAGTCTCACGAATCAAGGTCAGGTCTGTTGTGGGTTGTCATGATGAGTGCCACTAGTTATGAATGGGAATGCTTGGATCGCCATCTATCGGGAAAATGTGAAATTACATAATATGTACTTGCGTTCAACTTGTTGCAGAGTTTTTTTTATTTTATCCAATGATTTATGAAGTTACAGATAAACCTGAGATTGTGTTTCGCATTATTTAAATTTGTTTTTTTATTATAAATATACGCAATTAGTATACTTTTAATATTACTATTTTCAAATATATTTATGCAGGGGTCACAGAAACGTGATCTGGACAATTATCATAAAAAAGAGACCACATTTAAATCACTAAAAACATGTTCTGAAACAATTACTACTCCTTCAATTAATTCATAGCTCAAAATACTTCATAAAAATTAACCCCCTTTGGTAACATTTCGCATAAATGAATTTTAATTACTAATCTCCACACACATCCCCAGATACATTGTAATACACCAAAACCACCACACCCCGAAACGACATAATTTACGTAGGGTAAACCCAACGAACCATAATCTCGGACGTAATGTCCATCAATCAATCGAAACACTTTTGGAGAAATTGCGCTAGAAAATTACGAATCCACCCCTTGAAAAATATCACGTTTCGTAATAAACCGTAGCAAATTTTCATCTATTTTTTCACCGCGACGGGCCAAGTTTTTAATAAAAACACTCCTGTACCGCATTGTCGAATCCCTCGAGATCTACGTGGTTTGGTAGTTTTTCGTTATGTCGCCGCAACAGTAGAATATCCACGTGGTACAGCGCCAAGCCGCCAACGATACGTTTACGAAGTTGGAAGTTCGACGGTTACGCACGTTCCAAAAACACGTGATGAATCAGTGAAATATTTCGCGAAGATTTCGATACATCTACGGTGTAATTTATTCGTCGAAATGTGCAGAGAACAACCAATCCAGGACTCGGCTAATTCTTTTCATCGGCCAACAAACACGCCTTATACACGAGCAAAATGCATCTCTATTTTGCCGAATTCGAAAGGTAATATTGGTTTTTTTTCCTATATTCGACGTACACGTGCGCACCCACGCACCGGCACATCCATCGGCGAAACGTCTCAACTGAAAATTCTCTCTTATTGAACTTTTCAATACCCCAGAATAGAATCTCATTTGTAATTTTCTCAAACTATCCGACGTCGTGAGTTAACTAGTTCCACGAGCTCGGTATATTGGCTACGCGAAAAAAGAAATAATTTTCTTCGCCGTTTTTTAAACATGTCAACTAGATTGTTCGATATTTGAATTTAGCATTCAATCGAACTTCGACTAGATAAGAAAGTTATTTAGTCATTCGTATTATTTATCGAACTCGGTGAAAAGTTTAATTACATGCTCTTCGTACAGTTCGGTTACTGTGTAGCTTGAATAAGTGTTCCAAGAAGGGGGGCAGATCTTTGGGAATTCGACGGTATGCAAGTTTTGTACAAGATTTATACGTTAGTGTGTTTAAGTTCCTTTATAGCCAAACTATTTTCCATGGTTTTAGATGTTCTCAAAGCTAGCACCTCTTCGGGGAGATTTATCAATCAAGAGGTTTATAAGTATAAGATGGATGTTTTCTTCCAAAAAAAATGCCCTTTTCAAGTTCAATGCGTTTATTTGCAATAATGTCTGAATACATGCTCAGACTATGCCAGAGTAGATGGTCGCTTCCTGAAGGAAGATCACAAAGATGCTCATACTGGATGTCACGAAGAGGATGTTACAGTTCAGAAACAAGATTGTTTTCGAGATGGCGCAACTCATCTCTGGACATGGTAATCTGAAGAAGTATTTCGGGAGAATACTGGGAAGGAAAATAGACATTACTTGCACATGCGGGGAGAACGGGGAAAACCGCTTTCCTTCAACGAAAGGGATTTTGTTTTAGTAAACCGTTCAAAAACCACACCAACAGAAGGGAGTTCAAAATTAGAGGCCCCTTTTCATGGGCCCTTCATGGTTAAAAAAGTTTTGACTAATGATAGGTACGTGGTAGAGGATTTTCCTGGGTCTACACGCAATGGGAGGAAATATGAACGCATTCACCCCTATGAGCATCTAAAATTATATTAATTATTTTATTTTGCATCGATATTTCAGATACCAGTTGGTCAAACTGTAGGGGAGAAAATAGCATTTAGCATAATTCAATTCATTTTAGCATAATTTTCCAAAATTTAGCACAATTTAAAAAAAAATGAATTTATAGACAGCGCTCCATACTACAAACGGTTGTACTTCAAACCATTGCGTAATCGCCGTAATCCATGTATTCCATCTTGTTACTGGAGTTACTGTATCTATACTTCTGCAATCTATGCATCTGTAATCTCTCACTCTGATCTTCACCCAAAGTTGTGAATTTGTGATTTTTCGTTTTTACAAAAGATAGCACTGATTTGACTTCAATCTAGCATAGAGAAAACATTTTTTTTGGCAACACTGGCAGGCGCTCGGTCAGACTTGTCACTACCAACGTGTCAGCCGTACGAGGAAGACGTATTTTGTGTTTTTCTACAGAATAAATCAGTTTAACCAAATATTTATATTTTATTTACTCCGTATAACATTCCATTTTATTTATAACGACATAAGCATAAAATATAATTAAATACGACAAATAAAAATACCAAAAAACGCAACACAAAACCCAACAAATCCAACAACGTTGATTCACCACACGTACACTTCGTGGCCCACGTAAAATTGATATTGGTAAAAAGACGACACAAACTGAATATTCATCTCAAGTTTTTTCATCACGATCGGAAAAAAAGAAAATCGAAAGGCGTAACTTTCGTATTAAAAATTCAATTAGAAACACCCCACGAAAGTCGCAAAAGCGGAAAAAACAACTCGAAACAAACCGAGTAGCAAAAATGAAATAATTCCATCGAAAAAAAAAAGTTTACTAATCTAACAAATAAAAAATGACCTCGTGTCAAAGTTTCTCGTCGAGAAAATATTTTCGCGAGATTCACGCCATCGACGTTAAACTGCGACGAAACATCTTCCGAATAGATTATTAAATAGAAAATCGAAATTTTTACAGCATATGGCGCGTTTATCTTTCGGCGATACGAGCATCGACGACCGTTGGTTTTATTATTTTCGATTTTTTGCTTCGCGAATAAAAACACCCGATTCGGCACCTGTTTAATACGAATTTTCCGAGCGTGAAAAATAAAACAGAGTGCGTTTGCATGATGAAGACGATAGCTCGAATCATCGTCGCTCAACAAGCATTTGTTCAGTGTACAATTCACGTAAACGTTACTTCATTTTTTTACGACTCGAATGCCCAGATACTCATAACAAATGGCTCGCCGGTGAATGGTCAATGGCGGAGAATTGAAAAGAATAAAAAACACGTAGATTGTTTCGGAAATATTAGGCAAACGATTTATCAAGCGAAAAAAATTTCTGACAGCGAGTTATTACTTCGGTCGAGAGTATAATTTATATTGTACTTGGTGCAGTTGCGCTCGAGGTTGGTATTTCTTATATTAGATTCGTATGTCACATAACGCGAATTTTTATTTTGTAATGATTACTGGTACCAGACGAAAATGATTTATTTTACTCGATTGGGTCGCCACGTCATTTTGTTTTGATCGTACAAAATAATTTACAAAAGATGGCGACGACCAGTAACGAATCAGCGGAGACCGGGCTTAAGCGTACTAAAGAAATCTTATTGATGGTACAAATTGTCACTCAGATGATGTGGAATATGAAGGTCAAAACCACTGTGAAGATCTGAGTTGGAGGAGAGCTACCCAACTCTAGTTGGGGTGACAGGAGTCTCCTCTTAGGACTGGTTTCTCCCACAATACTTCACGAATCTGGTTACATTACAAAGGAAGGACTAGGTAGCGGAGAATACCAGTCATACAAATATGTTACATAACATGAAAATTACCATTGCGTGGGTTCAAAATAAGGAAGTATTCCTTGATTGGTCCCACCAGTCAAAGGCATTATTTATTACTGAAACATAAGTTCAAATGGACTGAGCAGTTTTCACAATTAAGAGGGAGCTCTTTGAAAGCCATTTTTGTAAAAATGTCTCCAACTAACTGTTTACTACTACAAAAAAATCTCCCAAATTTTCATCAAAATTACACTCAACCAACGCGATAAAAATCTGCACCCACGTGCTCAAAAAACAGAAAACTAATTCACGCTTCGACGATTCCCAAAGAGATATTTAAACGCGGAAAAAGAAAACTCGAAACATTAGCGGCACCAAGAAGTAAATTTTATTTGATTTCTGCTCGGCAAAAATAAACGTACCGAGTCAACAAACGTCGTCTTCGCTAAAGGTTCGAAAAGTGTAAAAAGAAAGCATATAATCCTATCTTGGTACATTTGTCAGATATATGGGGCGCGAATTGGCAGCTCATACGGCAGAGGGCGCGCCGAAGAATTGTTGATTGGAAGCAAATCAACCGAGTGGGTAATAGAAAAAATGAAAATTTAATAACGTACTCGTTCGAGAACATTAAAGGACATCGAATTCGTTCGCACCGCTTTCCTATTTACCGAAAGGAAATTTCATTTTGTGGCAAATATAAAAATAAGAGCTGATATCTTCGACGGCAAAATAAGACCAAGTGCACGTATCGTAAAAATTAAATGTCGCTCTGGAACGTTTACCTGGCTCGGATTTAACTCCAGCAAGCGTCGAATTAAATAATGGTGTTTGACGAAGCCGAAGGTGCTCGAAGGGGTATCTGATTGGAACAAAAATTTCCATCTCGGGGGACTTGGCCGTTTAATATAAATATTTCAAAAAATCAACCTAACAAAAATGTTTTTACATTCCAATACGCAGTTTTCCTCTAAGAGTTCGTCTTGATCCACAGAACACATCACACATCAGGGACAAGCTTATAGGAAGCTGATCAAAGAATTCGAAAAGTTGACATTTTTTGGTGATCGTTTATTCCCCTCCTCTCCTCTCCAAGGAAAACCCATAACCAGTCAAACATAAAATTTCAAGGCATACGTTGAAAGTGGCAAACCACCGTTTACATGAAATACTCACGTATGGGGTGTTTTTGTAAGGCTTGGGGTGACTTGAGAAAAGAATTTTGAAACAAAAGTTCTTGCGAATGAAATAAGAAACATCTTTTATATAAATTATTTTTTCGTAACTCATCAAATTTCTCCACAAATTGCCATTTCGTTAGCATTAACCAACGAAATAACTCAACTGGTGCTTATCAAGGCTGTGGACTTGGATGACCTCAAATGAGGAGTTCAGGTCACTGATTGATTTTGTAGTAGCTCTTGTTAGTGTTAAAAAATTGCAGTGTAACAAATTTTTTATTAATTTTTCCTTTATTTGTTATTCTTTTGAATTTCGTCTTCACTTCTATTACATCAGAAATTCATTATTAAATGAGCCGTGCAAATGATCTCAACCTTTGATTACTTGATTGCAAGATGCTTTTGATAAGCGCTCACAAAATATTGAAAATGAAACAAAGAACGAAGTTTCCCATAACTAGTTCTCGTTTTTAGTCTACTCTAAGAAAATCTTTTTTAAAAAAAGCCCCCTTTACTCTTCCCACCTCCAACTTCCATAATAATCCAACCCAACTAATTTATTTCACCGTCAACAAAGAAGGACGACGAAATAGGTATATTTTTAAATAACCTCGAATCGATGGCAATCTGTACGACATCAAAGCAACCCGTCCAAATTAATTTTAGAAGATATTAAACTCATTGCGCTTTTTTTGCGCGCCAGAAAAACGCCGGGAAATTCTTGCAAAAGTGTGATTGCGAAACAAATCCGATTACGAGAGTTTTTAAGAAACTACAATCGTTGAAATTTTAATTTTTCCGCCATCGAGAAAAGCCATAAAAAGCGATAGTTATCTGTTTAATTTTTATAATGTTCTACGCTGTGCGATAGTGGCAATTGCGTAAAGATTATTATTCGAGTCGAAGACGAAAAAAGGGAGGAAACTATTAATTGAATGTTTTTATTGCGTCACAAGTGCAAAAAATTTCGCCGAGGTCGTGATGAGCTCGCGTTTTATCCGCCTTCTTTTTTCTTAGCTTTTGGTATTTTTTTTTACGAAATAAATTTGTCGCTTGTCGGGGAAATACGGCGGTTGAATTTTCTCAGACGAATATGGTAATGGTATTTCCGAAATTTCTGCTCGAATCGAATACTTAGGTGAGGCGGAAGGGGAACATTAACATAGACGATACGGTAATATATGAGCTACCCGGTAATCCTGCTAGTGCAATTCATAAATCTCCAATTTCTCTTCGAGCAAGAAAAATTACAAAATATGAAACACAACAAAACGTCGTTTTCGAGCAACCCGAACTGAAAACCGTTTACGTCGCGAACCATTTAAAAATAAATCGCGTAATTTTTTATTCGTTCCGCGACAATTAATTCCGACGCTGATTATTTCGCGTAAACTTACCGTCGAACGTAAATATTTTTATATTAAAAAGAACTAGCTTATAATAAAAAATACGCGAGAAAAAAAAATCCAAGTAGAAAATTGTAATCTCGAATGTGCGTGCACTCGGTGCAAATTATACTTTAATGATGCTGTAATCTACGTTCACGTTAAATTTAATCTCGCCCGGATTTAATTTTCTTTCAATTGCGCCGGCTGATTTGAAAAAAACCACCGACTCAACGAGAATTCAGCGTTTTTTTTTGTTTCGGCGAATACTACGAGGTGGTTTTTTAGCTACGTTGACGCGAGAGAATTACGTAATTCTTAGTACCTTTCGTATTATTAAATGGCGAAAAATTTAATGTGATTTTCAACGCAATATACAAAGTGATTTGGCGTAATTTTGGTTCCTTCGAAATCACAATTAGACCAGCTTGCTGTGATTTGTAAATCGCACCGAGAACTCAAGAAATGAAACGAGTTGATAAAATGATCTCGCGATATTCACATGTTTCTTAAAAGATGTTCAACAATAGCAGAGCTTCATCATGAAAAAAGCAACATCGCGAACGTAATTTGTAAAGAGTCACAGTACTTTTAACGAATAACTGCGCGGCTAGACTGATCGACCATGTTTTGGCATACTTGTCTACTCGTAGATATAGTATGTCGCAGATGGGTACATATAGTAGTCGTCGCGTAGCCAACTTCACCTTCCTTTGGCGCAATAAACTTGCCTATCTGACGTTTGTAAGTTTACATACGAGTATATGCGTTATAAACGTGTAATCGTGAATTTTCGTTACTGATCTATTTAACGTATGCAATTTATTATAAGCATTAGAGTTCGACTTATAATACGTGATTTTTATATTTTTGATTCCTAATTATTTTTTACTTGCATATCCTTGCTTTTGCGTTCTCTGTAAACGCGCCTATACATTTTCTTTTTTTTTTTTCAAAGTAAATTTAATATTTCCCTTTATCGATTGCTTTTTTAGACCGCAGATGGCACCAACGTCGCGAAATCATGTTGTTATAATTGATTCCAGGAGTTCTCCTTCAGATGCGATTTTCTTTTTTCCAAGAGCAGCCATGCATAGCTTTAAATTAATGTCGCGTAACTGTTTTATTGCTCGATTTTTTACGTTTTTACGTTTACTTCCCCCTTACTTTTCATTTATCAATGTTGGCCTCCTAAAGTAGAGAAATTTCAATTTTTTTTACAAATTATAATTTTTGTCAAGTTAAAGATAGCGCTTAAATCACGTGTGACAACCATGTAAAATTTTGATTTCAATGATTGTTTTTTTATTTATTTTTTCATAGAAATAGACAAGTTGAAACATAGTAATATTGTTGACAGTACTACAGAAGAAAAGACACATGAGTGGTTATGTGGATGAAATGCGACGAAATTCAAAAATGCATATTCGCATCTCTCAAAAGCAAAAGAGGAGCTCAGCAGAAACACCGATCATCTGTATGACCTTCATGTGTAGGCAATGAATTAAAAACGATCCCTTTTTTCGAGTTATAAA
>QBDW01006263.1:0-14669 GCA_003261595.1 Maconellicoccus hirsutus | reverse complement strand
TAATCGTGAATTTTCGTTACTGATCTATTTAACATATTCAATTTATTATAAGCATTAAAATTCGACTTATAATACGTAATTTTTATATTTTTGTTTCCTAATTATTTTTTACTTGCATATCCTTGCGTTTGCGTTCTCTGTAAACGCGCCTATACATTTTCTTTTTTTTTTCAAAGTAAATTTAATATTTCCCTTTATCGATTCCTTTTTTAGACCGCAGATGGCACCAACGTCGCGAAATCATGTTGTTATAATTGATTCCAGGAGTTCTCCTTCAGATGCGATTTTCTTTTTTCCAAGAGCAGCCATGCATAGCTTTAAATTAATGTCGCATAACTGTTTTATTGCTCGATTTTTTACGTTTTTACGTTTACTTCCCCCTTACTTTTCATTTATCAACGTTGGCCTCCTAAAGTAGAGAAATTTCATTTTTTTTTACGAATTATAATTTTTGTCAAGTTAAAGATAGCGCTTAAATCACGTGTGACAACCATGTAAAATTTTGATTTCAATGATTGTTTTTTTATTTATTTTTTCATAGAAATAGACAAGTTGAAACATAGTAATATTGTTGACAGTACTACAGAAGAAAAGACACATGAGTGGTTATGTGGATGGAATGCGACGAAATTCAAAAATACATATTCGCATCTCTCAAAAGCAAAAGAAGAGCTCAGCAGAAACACCGATCATGTGTATGACCTTCATGTGTAGGCAATGAATTAAAAACGATCCCTTTTTTCGAGTTATAATGTAACCTTTTACTTCCGCTGCTATTCAAATGTTTTTTTGTTCGAAAAATTAAAAATATTTTTGTTTCTTCGTTCTTTGGAATTTTAATAATACAGTGTTCATAAATTTCGAGAAATTTTCGGCATTTGTTGAAAAAAAATCATAAAAATCATCGATTTCTTATCGATTACTATGATCACTTGCATTTTCACCATTTGTTCAACAACGTAAGCTGTAACATAATTTTACAAAAAATTTTTCAAAAAATTACCCAACGTAAAAAAAAGTAAAACGCAAAATCCCCTCTATCTCTTTGTACCAAAACACCTCCTACAGCTGAAAAAATCAGACAAAGATATCACTTCGCAGGGGCTTATGCCCGCGAAAAAACTCCCGCACGTTGAGACGAGGCAAAACCCGTAAAAAATCACGCACCGGAGATTCTATTGTTTTGAATTCCACGCAAAGAGATTAATTACACGAGTAAATTCATCTTTCCCGCCATACCACCGCATTTCGTCGGTTTTCGTTTCCAGCAGGAGGCGATCTAAGCACCTTGGGTAATTTACGAGTGAAATTCGCTCGGTAAATACGCCGAGAATATCTCGATGTACGGTAACAAACTCGTAAAATGGTGTTTTTCTTTATAATCATTGTTTTCAAATTCGTCTTAAGTCGTATACTTGATACTCGTAAATACCTTTAAGAATTTTTTTTTCCAAGTTGGACGTCGCATAAATCGCGAGTAAGTGAAGCAGAGATAAGGATTATATGTATCGAATAATAAAGCAGATTTTACAAATGGCTGAGAGATATTTCGTGATGTTGGTAAGGGAGGAAGAGGAGAGAGGGTGGTTATTTTTACGATGAATTCATCAATTATGACATATTTTGGTATTAGTAGTCTAATTGTAGCGTCGAAGGAGCCAAAAAAATTGTTCAAGGGCGTTCGACCCATATTCGGATTAATTTCTAAATCACTAAGATCGTAGAAGTAAACGGTTTTTTGGATTTTACTAATTTTTCTATGCTTCAACACCTTTATACTTGGATTTCATATCAATTTTTCTTTCATTTCTCTCTCTTGAAACAATTTTTGAATAAAAAAAATGACCATTAACACTTTCAAAAGCTCCTTGAAGTATTTTGCAAACCAGAAGAGAACTCGGAATTCTTGAAAATTGTGAAAAAATTCTCGTTGGTTTATTTCTCGTCACAAAAGGCTCAATCGTTTCACCACGATCTGAAAAAATTCTCTAAAATAAACAGATAAAACAGCTTCCTCGATCGCTACATCTACTTTCGCGCGAATACAAAAAAGCCCAACCAAACAAAGAAACCCCACAATCGAGCTCACCATCAAGGCGAATTACCCTCAAAAGGAAAAAACTCGCGTCGACATTTCATTTATCGTGTCGTTTGTCAAAGCACAAAGCAAAACAAAACGAAAAAATTCCCAAGAACACTTGCCAAATGAAAAAGAAAAATTATAATTTAAAAAATTCCCCAAAAACAAATCCTACCGAATGAACGAGCAAATGATTCATGAAAAAAAAACCCAAAGGTGACAAAATTCGCGACGTCTAGGCAATTTCGAACACATTACGATCGGACTGATAAAGAATATAAAAAAAGCAACCAACAATAACAAAGCTTCCAAGCGGAGGAAACTTATCAAAGGAACAAAGCTTAGCTTAATGTGTCGCAGAAGAATGACGTAGGCTTGTCAAAAGCTCAAAATGGTTGAATTAATTGGATTTACGTTCGACGATGATTGCCTCTTTATCATTTACCAAATATAACTAATACGATTGCCTCGTATTCGTCGACAACATTATATACTTTTTCAACGTACAAATTCCGCGCGTCTTTACGGTGTAAAATTATTATAAAGCTACTAAAAGCAATAAACGTCCCTGCAGGCTTTTACCAAAAAAGATAAATACGCCAGACGAGAGGCGAAAAAACCTTCGCCAGATTTATTACGGCGGAGTACACTCGAACGTAGAGCACTCTTACTCTGTCTACCTAAATTCTTAAGCTTTTCGTCTCAATTTACTCGCGAAGCCGGATTGGAGCTTTTTCGATACGTGCTTGTACATCGATTTAAGCTCCAATTTCGCGCGTTCTTCGTAATTTAAGAATGAGATTTAAACGATGTCGGTGGCGATGATGATGTTTAACTCGTTTGAGAAAATGAACGCCATATTACAAAAATATTTTAAATACGAGAAAATTTAAACACAATGATGAAGACATTAAGAGGAAATTTCAAGTATGGTGCTTAAATAGCGAAAGAAGGACTTATATGGGCTGCGGAGTTGCCTCACGGATCATTTACTTTTGAGATAGCTTTTAATGTACTGTTTAATGCGAGTTGAAGTTGTATCGAGACTTGTTCCTTTATGAGCGAACGAATCTACCATAAATTCGTAAGTTCAATTTTGATAAATTTTTGCGAGGTCATTAGTCTATAAAAGAAAGTTAATTGAAAATATACCAAAGCCTTTTGAAATTCTTTGGCGAGATGTCTAGCCACAATACCTCAAGATAAACGATCCTTCGGATTCATATAAAAATGCGGCTACAACAGTGCTAACATCCCATAGAACTTTATTCCAAAACCCCGCACCTCTCTTCTTCTCCGACTTCAAATATACTTCAAGAAACCAAGAAAAAAAAAACAATGATTAAAAAATATTACAAAAAAAAGCCCAACCACCCGAAAAGAAATTAATACTCGTTGAAATTTTATCGTAGTAATTAATACGACCAAAACTGCAAGACTTGGAGGCCGCCAGACGTACTAATTAATGAAAAATCAAGCTTTATGAATATATAATTCGTAAAATGATGAATCACCGCGCGCCTTAGCGTTTTAATTTCAACATTTGCAAACAATGAATTTCAAAGTAGTGCAGTTTTTTCGTATATTGGGAAAAAAATAGTGGGACGCGACTGGAGGTTGAACACCAAGATAAATTTTTCTCGCCCGGGAACAGCTCCACGGATAACTTTACCATTAATTAGAATTAAGAATGAAAAAGTTTTTTAATTGAGTTAGAATAAACGCGTGAACGGTATCGTTGGCGAGCAGCAATTCATCATATTCAGCAACGTTTAGATATAAGAATATTCTATTTTTGCAAATACTTGTTACAAGCGCTCCGACTACGAGGTTCTTTCCTCGGAGTAACATAGTAATTGAAGGGTTAATTAATTGAGTAGAAGAGTTGACGAAGCTCGTAGTCAGCAAGTTTTACGTGATGTTTTCGCGTCGATATTGTGACTCGAAGAGGAAGAACGAGGTCTTGGAAGTTTGAGTATTAATACTCGAAGAAGATAGTTCAATGTGGTTTTGTACTCGTAAGAAAGCACAAATTTATCAATTTTTATAGAAAATTTTCTTTTTAAATCCGGCGAAGGAAAATTAATCGATTTTTTATAAATCGATTTCAATATATCAATTATTATAAATGAATTTTTGTAATTCGATTTTCATAAATCGACTTTGACGCATCGATTTTTATAAAACGATTTCGATTTATCAATTTTTATAAATCGATGAATCGATTTTGATACATCGACTTCAATAAATCGATTTTGATATATCGACTTTTATGAGTCGATTTTGATTTATCAGTTTTTACAAATCGTTAAATTGATTTTGATACATCGACTTCGATATATCGATTTTAATAAATCAATTTCGAAATAAAAATTTTTACAAATCGATTTTGATTTATCAATTTATATAAATCGATCATCATTAATTGATTTCGGTACATCGATTTTTATAAATCGATTTTCATGAATCAATTTTTATGAATCGACTTCAATATATCGATTGTTGTAAATCAATTTCAAAACATCGATTTCGGTACTTCCACCGTCATCAATCGATTGTTATAAATCGATTTCGTATATCCATTTTTATAGATCGATTTTCGCAAGTTTATTTTAATATATCGATTTTTTACAAGTCGATGTTTAATAACTCATTTCGATACGTCGATTTCAACTCGTTAACAATATAAATCCATTTTTTTCAGACAATTTTCACAGATCTGGTTCAAAAATCAATATTCACCAATGAATTTTGAAGCGGCCAACAACAGAAATTCGATTTTATCGAGTCAATTTCTACAGTTCAATGTTCACAAGTCGATTTTCACATCAAAGTTCACAACAACTGATTACGAAAGTCAACTTAAAATCGATTTTTACAAATCAACGTCTACCAATTAATATTCCAAGTTCAATTTTGATATATCTACTTCTCCCAATCAGTATCGACAATTAATTAGACTAAACTTAATCCACGAGCAAGTCCATTTTCATAAATTCGTTTCGACAAGCCATCTCAACAAGTCACCTCGCACAAAACACTCAATACACCTTGAAAAGCCAAGCTAATTACAACCCAAAACATCACATCACGCCACCAAAAAGGGAATCTTCGCGAAAAAACGATCCGAAAAGGGCATATTTCACACATACACATAACGCCGAACAGGTAAAACTATCAAGAAAATTCGCCGCTATCCCCTCGAGTAAGCCTGGTATTTAATAGCGCCACGAAAATTTCGCGTGATTAATGAGAACCGAGTTAACTCTCGCTTTAATTCAACTCGGTAATCACGCCACTCATTAAATTCCAACCTCGGGACTTTCTTAGTAACGCTTTCTAATAAAATATCAACTTAGTTGTACCAGTGCTATAAACTTGAAAGAGGGGGTGACTTTTCAGCTATTACATTGCTACTTGGTACCTTGGTATAAGATTTAATACCCTACGATCGTTTTCAAAGTTCCAACTTACAAGGTGAGATGAATATGTTGTATGAATGTTATTCCGATGAATTTTAGTAGGCAATGAGACGAAGGCGGGTTGTAGCTCGATACCGATTCGAGCAACTTGTAGGAGGCGAGCTTTTGGGCTCAGAAATACCTACTTCGGTGTGTATTTCATGTAAACGATTGATGACTCTTCTCATAGACAGGTCGCTAGAGATGTCTAATCGTTCAATTGCTGACAAAGTTACAGAAGTTGAAAGGGCTGAGATATGTCACAAAAATGAGCACATTTTTATCTTTAAATAACTCTTTCTATAATGCAGTTGGACAATATTTGAAAATTTCATGAAAAATACTCCAAAAAATTCATCTCGTTGCGATCCCCCTAGCGGAGAATTTTGTAACTACTAAAGTAAAGCGATCCATGTGGTGAGATGAGTAACTATTTATATTGATTACCGGTCTGTATGTTGATTTTCTAGTGATAAAATTCTTGATGAAGATTATTTGTGTTGAAGTGAAAAATTTAATTTCATATTGTTTTGAAAATTAGAATTGAATTGGTTTAAAATGGATGCTAATTCTGTTCCGAAAAAATTGTATGATGAAACTTTGAACAAAGTAGAGACATTGAATCGCGAAAACGCGAAACATCATCACTTTTCTACTTCCTTTCAGCTTTCAGGTTAAGAATTGATTAGTGCATGCTTTCCTTCTCTCTTTGTTTTTAGGAAACTTACAAAGCTGCGAATGCTTCTGTATCGGCAATATTGCAATTTCACGAACTACTTAAATCATCAGAATATCAGTTCACTGCTCAATCACCCAAAAACCTGAAACCTAGTGGAATTGATGAGAATTTTTATGCCAAATTTCAAAACCGAATATTACGTTGGCAGCGGTACTACACCAGATCTCCATTTAATCAACGTACAAAAATCCAATTGAACTCCTAATAAACACCAACAAGGGGATGATTTGCAAAATTAAACTGTTTCGATCCGGGGTTAAAATTTATACTACGAAACAAGGCTCACAGCAACGCAACACGATATACCTTCGACTTTTTGATAAATGGTGTATTTATAGCGATGCAAAAAAAAAAGGAACAGCGCGTTACAAAGAAATGAAAGATTGCGCCGGGATAAATTTTTACAACGAAAAATCTCGCAACCAATACGCGTGGGAACGAGCAACTACACATCGAATTCATCGCACTTGAAAGAATCGCCGCCTTTCTTTTTTATTCACGTCCAAAGAATTATTGAATTCATATTTTCATTTTTGTATTACACGTCGAAAATGAAAAAAAAAAGGAAAGCGGCGAACGGAGACCGAATATACGAGTTTAAATCATCTGCGAAACTAGGCGATAGTCGGAAGTCGTTTCTTTTCGCTTCGCGCGGGTTATTGGACTTATTTTCTTTTTTTTATCCACGGATGATTAAGCAAACGATATAGAATGTTTATTTTACGTATTTAATTCTAAACCATTTATAAAGATAAAATATCGAGCTTTGAAATCGTAGTTGGAGAATTTTCAATAAAAAACCATAATGGCTTTGTTTTCGAATGGGGCAAGATCAACAAATCGGAAGTCTTCGTCGAGAGGTCATCGTTATGTTGTCAGCATCACAAAAACAAATCTGTTAGTCATTCACCCTCATCAGTTCGGTTTCACGAAAGGGAAAGTCGCAGAACAGGCTGTGAAGGCAGTTGAACGAATTTCTGAACGACGCTGATCCAATGGTGTTAATTCTGTTGTTCTCGTTGTGTGCTTGGATATTCAAGAAGCTTTCGATAACGCCTGGTAATTTAGCGGTGCGAAGAATTTTCTAAATTTTTTGAACGAGCTTGGCTCACTCCAGTTCACCCTTCGTTAAGTCATTCATTTAAAACAGAGGTTACAATCTGGGCCCAATCATCAACGAACTGAATTGAGTACATCAATTGCATCGCGACCAAAAATCGTTATCAACGTTCTGTTGGCTCCTTCTTGGTTCTGTCTTCCAAGGTGAAATTTTCGCAAAAAAATTGTACCATTATTCGAAAAATCCTCAAACCGGAAACAATTTTTCGCTCCGACGGCGCAATTATTTAATAGTTATAAAATAAACTACTTGTATATTCTAGGCGAGTTTTTCATTACAAAAATACAATCAATAAGAACGCGAACCGGAAATCGGACAACAGTTGTACGATAATAATATTCGAAAAGTTTTACCAATTCTTTGTACAATTGCCGAGTTTTATATTTTTTCTCTTTTCATACAAAGTAAAATAAATTACCTACATTCATCCGCGTACGCGCCTTATTGGAGCTTTTTCGCCTCCTTCGGGGAAGGAGGTTCGCTATAGCGTTCACTTAACCTTAATAATTTTGACCTCGCGGATTCGCATCGTTCGCCGGCTCGCGTCTGCACGCACGAACGCGCGATTGTTCTAGCTTGTCAAATTTTCTCTTGTGGGCTTCTGTTCAACGTTTATAATTTTCTTTCGCCTTTCAACAAATAACCTTTTATTGTTTAGGTTTTTGACGTCGCGCTAAGCCTTCGAGGTACTTGGGTATCGTAAATTATACGCTGTTTGTGTATTCCCCGCCGCCGGCTCAAAATGTCGTTTTACCGCGAGTATTGTTTTTACGTCTAACAACGCGTTTATGTTTTATCGACGACGAAAATTCCACGTTGTGAGAAAATTCGCCGGTGGAGTTTCCCAAAGCGATGTGGTAATCGGGAGGCTGTAATGTAAGCGGAATTTCAACGAGTGTTTGGACACTTCGAAGGATTGTAAAGAAGAAGGGATGTAAAAATGGAGAGTTATTTTTGGTCCATGTAGTCGGGGAGAGGGGCCGCGTGGAAAAAAACTTCACTCCCTACCGACTTGTTCAGCCACGTTTTATTCTGAAGAGGAAGCCATGGGGAAGGTGGTAAAAATCAACAGAATAAAGTTGAGGGGGAAGAGGTAGCGTAAAAAATGGCGACCGTTTCAATTAATTCACTATATTTACTGGTAAATTACCTGTAATAACCAGTAAATTACTCGTAATAACTGGTAAATTACGTGTACTTACTAGTGAATTATCTGTAATCACGGGTAGATTACTCATAATTACCGGTAATTACCTGTAAGTTGACTGTAATTACTGGTTATTACTAGTGAATTACATGTAACTATTGGTAAATTACCTGTAACTATAGGTAAATTACCTGTAACTAGTGGTAAATTACCAGTAATTACTTTAGTCGACTTTTGAAGGCCCTTCTATTTGGTTATCATGTTACCCCTTTTCAAATTTAACCAAAAACCGACATTCTTGTGATACGCATGCTACGTCACATCTTGTTTAACCAACGAAGAAGAGGCGAAACACAATAATCAACCCTCATTTTGTTCTTTTGCTTAGTTGATACCGAAAAAGCCAGAGAAATGTGGTCGAAAAATAAAGCGAATATGTCGAAATTTACATCCGAAAAAGACCAGATGTTTGAACCTCTGCGGTATTTGAACTTCCTACTTAAACCGCAATCAAGGCTATGCCAATGTGAGCGCTTGGTTTTATAATTATCTAGGCGATTTTTCAATTTATCAATATTAATCGTGTTTTGGGTTTTCGGTAATTTGTTAACTTTTTCAAATTACTCGAAAAGATAATAAAAGTACAAGGTCTTTCAAAAATTTACAAAATAACATAAAAGCCCCAACTTTTCTAAATGACCTCCCGAATCGCATCGAATAAAAATCTCCAAGACTCTGTTTCTTAACACAAAAAAACCAACGCTGAAAAAATTTACACCGAAGACCATTCCTTTATTAAATTCTCTCACCATTTATACTCCATTTTATTGAAGACAAAAAAAAAATCCGACAGAATTTCTCGTCTAATGAACGTTTACAGACCACCGGACAAATTTTTTTTCGGTTAACTTTCGATCGTAATAATTTCACCGTTGCACGGTTCGTGTAAAGAGATAATTTTCACGTTTTAACGACAAAAGCGTACTCAAAAAAAAAAAGAAAGAAATGAGAAAAATTACGAAAAGGAAATTGTTAACAGAGGTATGTTATGAGTGAATAGAAGTGTCGTAAATTATATAGTACGTTTTTTTCGTTTCTTTTTTCGTTATTATTATTTTGCGAACATTGTGAAAGCTTTTAGCTCCGAAAAAGGAATTTCACTTAATGTAGTAAACGGAATGTGTAGGGGTACTCAACATTTACCGAGGCTATTAATTCGTACTTTGTATCTTTTTCGAGTAATTTCGTGTTTTATTTTATGGTATTTTCCAAAATATATGTCTTAGATTTATCGAACCCTTTTTTTTTCTTTTTTTTTTCAAACCTTGAATTTATATAAGGAAAACGATGCGTTGATTTATGCGAACTCAGGGGACTTTTTTCGAGTAAAATCGAATTATTGAAATTATGCATTCGTTGTGGTAACGTGGTTATCTTTGCTCGAGAAAAAAAAATTTCAAAAGAATTAACCTGAATTGAAAATCTTCTTTGTGAGGGCAACGCCGGAGTTGGATTTTTGTTAGTAGATTTACTAAAATTTTCATTATTTTTGAATGTTTTGACGCGTATAATTTGTTGTAAAATCATTGAAAACTGTTTAGATCGCAGGGGAGGGGTTACCTCTCTCCATTAACGCAAAGCCGACACACGATTTTTGAAATTGCTCACGGAAAACACGTAAAAACAAGGCCGCGAAAACAAACAAAATTGAAAAACCGTCGTTATACGCGAACCCCCTCAAGAACATCCCCTAGTTCGCGTCTCATTTCAGATACGATTTTCTCCCGGTGCTATTTTAATATTCGCGGGTACCGGATTTGGGTAAAATAAAAATTGCCAATTTTACATCGGAAATTCCTTCGTTCGCAGAATTACCAAAGATGTCGCGCTTATCTAGTAATTTAATGCGAAACGCTGCAACGCTTATGGCGTGATTTAATCAATTTTTATATCGAAGCTTTCGTCGTTACTCGTTTACAGCATCGAAAGCGGAACTCGTACCGATAAAAGGGAAAAAATCGAGAAAATTCTCATCAATGCGTAAAATTACAAGGTAAGTTCGAATACGTATTTTCACGCTGTGTCTAAAAAACAACGCAATTTGGGTAATTACCGTCACGAGACCGAAACGCGAAAAAAATACATGCGACATCAACTCATCGAACCAGGTGTGAAAATTACGAGTTAGACGAAGTAGGCTCGAAATAATTATAAAATTCGTACCTCATCGTCCCGATTTTCTCTCCTTTGCACGTGAAATTTCACCGATGACGAGAGTCTCGGTTACCCCGACCTTACCTACCAATCCGTATCCGAGCCTTTGATAAATTTTCAACTTAAATGAAGAAGATCAACAATACCTTTTTTAAAACCATCCTTTAGTAGACATAAAAGAAACAAAATGAATCGTCGTCGCGTTTACGCTGCGGAGAAAAAAAAAGTAAGGGTAGACCTCCATTAAAAGAATTAAATTAACTGCCTTTTCATTTTACACGCATTTATCAACCGAGTCGAGCAACGAGAGTTACCTATTATGAAGGTAATTTACATTTCAAATGTATCTATTACGCGTAATTACCTTTTTCATCGTAACGAATCTTTGCCGAGTTATTGCTGAACCTGTTTTGATACATTTACGCATCCTTTATTTTCTTTTTTTCCAAACTAACCCAAGCGATGGAATTTTGCCTTTGAATAATGCGTCGTTGGTTAAAAGAAATGCCGATGGGTGATTTTCACGGCTTTTTAGAGCTGGTATAACCCCCTCTTCTTACCCTCACATAATTGATATAGAAATTCAACAATATAAGCTGCTGGAAATATGCTATAATCATTAAAAAAGTACTTCTTGGTTTTAAAAAATCCCAATTATGATAGAAGTACATACTCATGAGTGGTTGCACTGTTGCCAACCTACGTTGTTCAGACACCCTCAGCATATTTTCTATGGCCATTGTTATCATCACTAATCCACTAATGACGGCAACATCGACCCCTTCCCTCACCTGTTGCTAAGTCGATGCAGTCACGATCTGTGTCACATAATTTAGTATTTTTGTTTTTTTTTTTCAGGAATTAATGTTATGATATGTTTTTAATAAGAAAAAACTCATTGAATTTGAAGATAAAATTATTCACATTAAAACTTACATAAAAAAAAAATCATAAAAATCATAATATTGCAAAAACCAGAGGTTATTATGATAAAAAATTATGAAAAATAGTTCATTATGCGATTTTGATTTATTCTTAACAGGAAGATCCTCAATCTTCAATTTTCAAATAATACTATTAATTTTAAGAAATGGAAGAAAATTGTCAGGACAAAATTAAATAATTTGAAACATCTCAGGCCCTTCCGGCAAATCAGACTCCGGGTTGTGATATCTCCTCGCCCCTTTTCCTCCCCTCGAGGGTTTCATAGAGAACATATCATATTCATCTACTATGAACATACGAGTATAAGTAACATCAAATTTATCATTAATTTGCAAAAAAAAAAAAAAAAAAGAAACAACAACTAAAGAAAATAATCTTGATAAAAAGATGTAATAAGAGATAAAAAAATAATGAAGAAGGGAATCGACAACTGCTTCGGGTGTGTGGAATAAACAAGATAACACGTTATTTTTTTATGTCCTTTTCGCGAGTAGTATTGAAATTATTGATTATTATTTTGTATTTTGCATAAACACAAGTTCGTTTATCGAAATGGGGCGTTTTCAGGCGAATTCCTACAAAGATATAACAGGTGTGCTGTAGTGATAACGGATTAGTCGTTAATGATGGATACTTTATTCATCGTTACGCTTTCCGTCGTTAGTTATCGATAATTTGCGCATAATTGAGAAGCAAGTTACTCAAGGAACGTTGTCCTTGCGTAATTCGATGTCTTGGTGAAATTTGGGCAAATTGGACACGTGAAGTTGACGACTTTTACGAGTCGATGAATAAGTGCTTTTTTCAAAAAGGTATAAAAATGCATAAATATACTCGCAGATTAAATATTCTCTCAATAATCCCTCGAACATGGCTACTCACAAGAAAAGTAGCGATTGGTTCTAGAAAGAGCTTTACATTATCCTTCAAAATCGAAGATTCAACATTTCTCGATCACCCTATAGCAGTGTATCAACGTTGTGATTCCAACCAACCATCAAATTGGACCCCATGACATCATAAAGTGGAAATTTTCAAAGGGAATTTGAGTATCTCCATCTTCACAAAAAAATCAATCGATATATCGACGAATCTACAAACAAAACGGAACCCTGAAAAAACCATTTGGGGTTTTTCACAGAGTCGAAAAAACCCTTCCAACAACCCGATAACATTAATCGTGAACTTTCCATAAAAACTTTCATTCCAGCCACCTGCTCGATTTGGCAACACGACACACGTTTCGAACGTGCGTTTCACCTTTATCGCGATCTTTCGACATTCCAGACCTTTGTCCGGACTACGACCTCGTGATTTCACTTCATTCGGTCTCTTTAAACCACGAATTACAAAATTTCCCAAACCACATCGTTTAAAAATCCTCACCACGTATCTCAGATTCGCCGAAACGATGAACAGGGAAAAAACCACCGATAATACGTTTGTTTAACCTTAGCTGGCACATTTCCATCTTATTTCAGCTAATATCCTTTTGTTTATTATCGTAGTATCAGTACGAGTCATAAATAACAACGTGGAATACGTCGGTACACGTTATACGATGCCGACGTCGAGTACACGATATATGGCAAATCTGCTGTCGATGATATTATATTCCGAATGAAGTTATATACGGAGGAAAAAAAACGGGGTAGATTTTTTACACGACGTATCCCAGCTTGTTTTTCGACGCGTACCACATGGAAGAGGAACGATGAAACCGACGAAAAATAAATAAGGCAAGAAAATGATAGTAGATTGCGAATGATGGCAGACGGTAAAACATCGCTGTAAGCTTTATGCATAAATATATTCGAACGTAATGAAAAATTTATGAAGCTTTTTCATCCGCGTACATGTGTTCGTGTTGCGAAAATTTTAACTTCGATAAATCCGTGATTTTATTATTTTATACGGTGCTGATGCGCGACGACTCGAAATTTCACGTGTCGACGCTCCCGAGTCGTATTGTAACTCGTTTGAGATATATTGCTTATTGTGTATACCATTATACCTTTGTGTATTCCGATCAACGACCATAGACGAAGAAGAGTAGCGAATATTGGAAAACTTCGGAGATTTTTTTTTTTTTTGAATAAAAATACCTAAAATATAACCTGCACGAGTAACAAAGTCATGTAGCTTATCAAAAGACTGGTTTGTTATTCCAAATTCGATTAATTTGAACAGTCCCAATTAACAGGATTTTATGAAGCGTCACAGAAAGTAGTCAAGGGGGGAGGGGAGGGCACATGGAACAGTTCAGCAAACCTCTGCTGATTTAACGGGATACTTCTTTTTTGAAGAGATGGTCCAAAGAAACATATACAGGGTGTTCCGGGGCAGAAGTAAGGCCTTCAACCCTGAAACTGTGCAATATAAACAGAGTCTATGTATGTATGTTTGCCTAACCTCCGGGCCACAGGGGCATCGGTATACACTTTCAAAAAAATTTTTCTCATTTTTGTTAACAGATTTTGAAAAATTATACCTCAATTACTAAAATAAATAGAAATATGCGGTTTGTTCTGGGAGCAAGAGAATTTTATCTAGATTATTCTAGTATGGATGATTTTTGTGTTAGGTTAATATTCAAGGGTGTAAATGACAAATTAATGAAGAAAACGCGTTTCAAATTGTGAAATTTTATTATTTTTATTGAATTTTTCAAGAATTTTTCTTCACATAACATATGACTTTAATAAATGTTTTTAGAAGGAAAAAGTTTGATCTTTCCAATGCCGCAAACCTCATCTTTCTATCTTAATTAGATCAAAGTTATAAAAATTAAAATTTCCAAAACTTTTCAAAATTGTGTAAATTTTTGCAATTTTAAATTCTTGGACGACCATAACTTTTTAACTGTGTGAGATAGAGAGGTGAGGTTTGCGGCATTCAACAGGACGGTCTTCCCTCCTCCAGAAACACTCATCAGGGTGATTGATCATAAGTGAAGTTTTTCA
>QBDW01006261.1:0-64545 GCA_003261595.1 Maconellicoccus hirsutus | reverse complement strand
TTACCGTTATTACGGAAAGGCGAATGACAGCAAAATTGTTGAAAAACTCATTTTATAGTGCAATTTTGATAAATTGCAATAATTACTGGAAGTTTGCAGTATTTGCGGTAATTTACCGGTAATTTGTGGTAATTTATCGGTAATTTGTGGTAATTTACCGGTAATTTGTGGTAATTTACCGGTAATTTGTGGTAATTTACCGGTAATTTGTGGTAATTTAACGGTAACTTATGGTAATTTACTGTAATCTATGGTAATTTACTATGATTCAACTGTAATTTGCAGTAATTTACCGTCATTCTGTGTATTTTATCACCAATTTATGGTAATTTACTGTTGATTTACAGTTAGTAACCAATGATGATTTACCATAAATTTGCGGTTTTTCGGTAACTTATCATTAACTTTCCGTATTTACGATAATTACCGGTAATTTACTATGTTCGAAATTTGACGAAATTCAGTTGACTCGTTCTGACGAGATGAGGTCACAAAGAAAACGGCCATCATTATATGTATGTAGTATAGGTACATAGATTACCTATGCAGTATGTAGGCCTACATGGTAATCCAGTATTTACGTTTACGTCCTCGTCGGCTCGCTTCTCGACGCGCGTTCGTGCTAAACGTAACAAAACCTACTGCTCTTGGTACCCAAGAAACAATAAATTTCCGTGGCCACGTCGATAAATACGAATTAACGCTTTGTAATTACATACATACTACGAGTATAAGAGTTGCGAACACCTGGAGTAGAAAAATTATTATCGAATCTATTCCATAATGCTCGACGAGCACTGCTGTTGTAACCATGTAATTATCGAATCGTTTAACGAGTTTTTAACGTCGACGTCGTCGTCGTCGCATCCATACGTCACGCAGTCACGCAGCCGTATTGGCTATGCCTAGACACCACCGATAAAGGCAGGGGACAGCATCTGTTGAGATCATCTTGATGCGTAAAGCAACGATTTCGATGTGAAATCTAATCATCATTTGTAAAGTTATTGACCGTAAATAATGGGCTATAATTTCGTAGCATAATTGCCCGTATCTGCACTTCGTTGCGTTCATTGCCTTTGCATCAAAATGCTCGAAATATTTAATTATCCAGCATTTTAGTCATTTTGACAAATGCTTTTAGAGTACGCGTAATTACTACCGTTCGGACGTCAGATACCTATACTGTATTTCAATAATGTGGCGCAGCTCATTTTGGACTTGCTAATACATAGTTGTTGTTAATTGCTACTTCTGCGCTGCGTCTGTAGGTAATAGGTAGCCTTACACGAGTATTATGCATTGTACGCGAATATGCGCGAATGCGATTGCGAATGCAAGCCCGTTGGCTATTACCCAACTCTGTCACGAGATCTATGAACATAAAAATGTGATAAGTTACTGGCGGGTAAGATATATTAACACTGATCGGCAATGGTAAGCTAACATTTTAGATCTGTACATAATTACGCGTTAATCTAGGTACATGTATAACTGCCCGATTTTCCGGTCAACCGCTTCCAGATCTAAAGGATAACTTTCCTTCCCCAAAGTATGATGTCGAATATCCAGTACCTACAACGGCTATCCGTGTACAAAAGGTCGTAAAACCTTGTCAGGGTAGTAATCTTACCTCTGAACATCGTCATGCTTTCGAGGTGCCTGTCTGGTGTCTAACTCTTTTGTATGAGCAAGGCTCACCTGTCACGAGGTTGTCTGACCTATCAGAGCAATCTTTCCATCTATCATGTAACCCAAAGATTTTTTTAAATTAGGGATTAATGTACTTCCATAAAATTTTCCATATACCTTATCTACACTACCTACATGTGTAACGTACGAACTAATTAATCAAACATGTCGCATACCTTCCGCATATCTACTGATGTACTGATCAGTTACTGAAATAAGTATACTACAAGTCATCTACGAGTACTTGTAATACTTATACTCGTACCTACCTACAATTAAACTAATGAGCCAAATGTCGTACAACGTCCACGTCCACGTCCACATAGGCACACTGCTATGGTTAACCTGTATGATTTTACGCGTCAATTGTTAATGTAGCCGCGTAATTCGACAAATATAAATGGTTTAATAATTGCGGATAACACCTTCACTTGTAAAACAGTAAGTACGAGTAAGTACACGAGTATAAAGTAAGTATAGTCTATGTGTGTATTTGTAATTTTATTACGTGGTCGGGAGAAGGGAGAACAGAATGCATTACATCAGAAAGTATTGTTAAAATACATGCCATAACGGTACACAATGTAGGTACTAGGTAGTCGTGTTTTTTTTTTTTAATTTGTTTCATTTTCAGTTGGCAGTAAGTCTAGGTACCTCACGAATACGACAAAGAGTAATTATCGTCATCGAACATTGTAGCCGAACAATGTGGTAATACGATTAGAGTAAAATTCGTGAACCGTTCGATTTTTTTTTCAAATCCCAACGAAGAAGATTATTTTGGTCACGACGCTGCGCGCTCTGACGCGGTGCGACTCGTGTGGAGGCGTATACCGAAGTAGAAAAAGGCAATACGCTAATTTCCTATAATTAATCGATCTATTTTTTTTCTCTCTCCGTGTAGCGCGTGTTTCAACCTGTCAGCGTGTGTCTTTACGCAACGTTAGTTGAATCGAAGAATTTAATGATAGATCGAATTTAAAAATAGGTACATACATATATTGCACAAAAGACGGTCGAAGCGCTCGAAATGAAATGTGGAATTAATTTGAACGCGATCGAATACAGTACGAGTAGGTACTGCGATAAATATTTCGCTTATTTACGAGTATACGTTGACGTACCGCCACCGAGTTTATTTTTTCGCATCTACGAGTAAGATCCGGCTATTCAGGTACCTCCTAATGTGCCAATCTAAATACTTGTAATCGCAGGTGCCGACCCCGCGTACGCAATTCATACGCCATCGCCAATAGCGAAAAGACATAAGAGACGAACGCGGAAATAGCGCAAGTCGTTCAGTAAATAAGAATTAAGTTACGCCAATTGAATAACCTACGTATTACATCAGATTGGTAAAAAAGAAGAGTAGAAAAAAAGGAGATTCCATGAATGTTATTATGCATTATATGTTGTACTATTTACTTTTAATTTGCGGTCTGATACGATACGATACGATATGATACGAATAGGCTACGATGCTAACTTCCCGTCAGTTATAGATACGTAAACGTATAGGATGTTTTTCACCGCGGATGAGTTTGTTACCAATGGCATAGTAGGCCAATATGAAATATATATGAATTGGGTCATTCTGTAGGTATGACATTTCGAGTCTATCGCCACGCCGCTCCCTTTCTGTTGTGCCGCTATGTCGAGTGGGGTAGACATGGATGTGACGTGACGTTCGTTAATACATAAGTATAACGAATTTGTGAATTTTCTACGACAAACGTACACAGGTCTACTCTGTGTATGTTTACGCAGCTACCATATTTCAATTCTACGCCTTCCAAAAACCCCTGATAGCTAATACATATAATGCCGCCGCACCGCCGTCGTCTTACGATTTTAATTTTCCAAAAGGTGTTACGCATTGGATATCGAGGTGCAACGTGGTGTAGGTGGTGTAGGTTGCTCCACACCCAAAAAAGATGACGTGAAAAATTTTTTGAAAGAGATCGACCAATTGGACATATGTAATGATGGGTTTGCCAAAGAGACCAAAGGATTACAAGTAGCCTACTCGGAAAATGACCGCATCTTTGAAGCAGTAAAGGTACGAGTAATTTTCGTGACTCGTACGACTACATACTTGTATTATGGAACGATCTTCGTATCTGTTTGGTAATACGTACGTCGGAGTCAAAATCAAGCGAAAAAATCTCTTCGTCTAAAAATTTAAGAATAAGAATCAAGAACAGAAATTACAGTTCTGCTCTACCCTTTCTCTTGTTTCAACAGGCCGTGATGCAGCGCGACATAGAGTAATCGAAAGAATACGTAGTTGCGAGCAGATAAGCGTATAATTTTGTAAATACATAGTGATTATAAAAAAGCACTCGAAAAATTCAATTAAAAAAAACACATTATTGTTTTATAGGCACGAGCGTGTTTCAATGACGAACGTGAGTAATAAAATGTTATCGATACTCGAGGCTCGCAGGTTTCAATAACTGACGCTGCACGCTGCACGCGCGAAATGAATTCGCTTCGATTAATCATTAGGCTTCGTCGGTGACTTGGAGTTGGAAATGCAGTACGAGTATCAATCATGGACCTCCTGTGGGGCAAGGTCTCGCGGTGAATGCGTAATATCGCGTATGTTCTGCGTGCGTACTACGTACGTATACTGTATGTACTCGTATTGGGTATCGGATTCGAAATATTGCGTATTTTTTTAGGTTTTACGGGATATTCAGATGGCTTGCACGGACCGATGATAAGTAAGACGGCGAACGTTGCATTCTTCTAGATGCTGCGCACTGTATGCTCTGTCTACGCATCATGACGTCGAAGACGTCGCGTCACGTCGCAGTCTGCGTAATGCGTAATGTGGCGCGCTGCATAGTGTCACGTTCATCGACAAGACGGTCAACCTAGTGAACTGGCAAATGGATCACATAACGTATACACGCGGAAGCCGCCGTTCGTAAAGTTCGATAAAAACGCTGCAGAGAGAAAGAAAAAAGCGAAAATAACCGCGTCATTTAAACAGGAAATAAAACTCAACACTGCCATAAAATATTCCAAAACTCAAACGACTTTCAGCTTCCAATAAACAAAGTGGTTTCGAGATTTATGTGCATTTCGAAACGCTCTCAATTACCTACGAGTATACCGATCATACGCGTATAAAAAACTTTGCTGCGTAACTACGATACTATGTACTGTACAATCCAGCCTGCGCCTAAATTAAACGTAAATAAACGTGTACTTAATAGTTGATCGTCGGTATAGTATTACTACGCTTATGCGTTTGCGTATCATCTTTCAACTTCCCAAAAAACATCAACGTTACTCAAATTCTTGGCGTTTTACCTATAAGAGAGGGCTATCGTTTCGAAAAAAATCCGCAAATGGCCGGTACGCATAACTTGCGTGCGGCGAATGTTTTTTCAGTTACCTATGATACCTGCACCTACCCACCTACCTACCTACCTACCTACCTACCTACCTACCTACCTACTCTACCTACATGATTCGACATTTTCAAGAAAGAAATTTATGACCAAGTACGCGAATCCAGGCCGACTACGGCTATTCGTGACAAACTTACGAGTATATCTAATAAAATAAATCAAATAATAGGCTGCCTTCGATGCCCTATGCAAACGAGTTCATCACCCAGAATGATTCCGTTCAAAATCTGCACTCGAATTGACTCTAAATTCGTTTTTTTCGATTATTTTCCTATTCAAAAGAATTATAATTTATACTGTATGCTTAATACGAATTCGGCGTTTCCTAATATGCGAGCGGCAAGGCGCGAGAGAATGCCATGCTAAAGTTTGACGTTTATTCGTAAGTTATCTATCAAGTTGGGAGACGGAGAATAGATAAGAAAACCATCGGCATCGCGTCGGATAGATATTTTCAACGTTAATTTAAACGCTTGTCTTGGAAACGTTTTTGTTTGAAAAGTAATTCGTGTTGACGTTGCTACTAGCATTAACGATATGTCAAAATAATTTCGATAGCGCGTTTTGTGATTGTTTCTGGTGAACGTTATTCCGATGCGTCATAGTCGTAGCCGTTAAATTTCAAACTAGCTATCGAATACTGACGCTGATAGATTTTTTCTTTTCCCCATTCCACGACCCCTACATATACCCCTTACCTATCGCGCACCTTTTGTCTAACCAACCTACCTACCTACCTACCTACCTACCTATCTACCTACCTACCTATCTACCTACCTACCTATCTACCTACCTACCAACTGAATTAATTTCACCCAAATGGTGGACATTTTTTTTGTCATCTGTCACCAAAAGACGTTCAAACGATTTTGTATAACTCGATACAAAACGAAGCGGTCGCCTTCGCATGTTTTGTACGGTTTTTTTTTCTTTTTTTGCTTTTGTCAAATCCACGCACGCCGCCGTATATACGTATTACGTACATACGTACGTACACTTACAATCACAACGAGTGAGCAGTTAAAATGAAAACTACTTCACCCTCGTTCAAAAGCGTACCCACCATAATCCTCGCGAAATACGTTTTTCTTTTTTTTTCTTCTTCTTTTCGCTTTGAACAACGAAGAAAAAAACACGTCAATTTCGAGAACTTGTCGAGGAAACCTCAAGCTTAAGCTTTAGATGTAACATATACCAGAACTGCTCATTTCCTCGCTCGTAATCACACCGTAGTACGAATACGGTATACCTAACCTACCGTATAGTCGGACTTACCTACGTAAAGCATGTGCGTAGTCGCATACGTTGTTTCTACAAGTTTGGGGTTAGCAAGTTTTAGAAAAAAAATAAATAAAAAGGTTTTTTGAAAAACTTCTTTCGATAGCTATTAGCTACGGATAAGGTAATGAAGAAAACGGCTGCGATATACCTAGAACTACGTCGTAAGCTGGTTGACGAAACGACAAACACCAACGTTATAAAAAATCCGACCATTACTTAATAATAGTAATCGAACGACAGAATTGTTTGGAAAGCGAGCGAAACTTTTGAATATTTAACGTTTATTATAGGTAAGGTAGATGTAGATAGTAGATACTAGATGGGTAGAGTTGGGTACTAGGCAGAAGGCACTAGGCAGGTGCTAATTGCTAGATAGGTAAGTTATTAGGTGTTGTGTTATAAAATGATCTACCGGCAGGAGTGAGCCATTTATTAATTCAGACGCGTGTAGCGTTAAAATACGTACACATACATATAAACTCTTTATTCACTCCAGCACACCTTACAATTATAGTAACTACTACATCAATATAATATAGGAGGTACGTAAGTACCTAGGTATACCTACATATTTGCGTAACGAAGATAAACGATACATTTATTCGATACTTATTGACATGTCGCAAAAGTTTTCGTCAAAACGACCAGCCGACGAGCGTGAGTGAAAATGTTGACGACGCGGCTGCCTCTTCGTTGGCTCACGCTATTCCCATATACTTACGAGTATTCGTAGTTTTAAACGCTGGCTCGTTCGCTCCTTTTTATTTATACATGAAAATAAAAACGTTAGTTTTAAAGAAACAAAGACGAAAAAAATAAAAAATAAAGAAGGATGGATGGATGGATGGATGGATGGATGGATAGAAAACCCAAACACACTAACATATACGTATTACATGCACAAACACGAATCAATTACATTATCTATACGGACCGTCGGCGACATTACGTAATTTCCACGCTGGTGTAAGAAGATGGTAACATTAGAATATGGAACAACTTGCTGAAGCGACGCTAGGACAGGAAGTATGGGCTATTATACGCTACTGCCCTGCTAAGAATAAGATGGACAAAATAAGATATATCTACAAGTGAAGCGGTGGCGGCGGTCGTTATCCACTTGTTTGGAAACGAGACCATTGATACGAGCACGAGGATCGTGCTTATGCTACTGCGTGGTCCCAGTTTTACTTTTTTTTTTTTTTTTCATTTACGTAAATACAGGCCAGAAATAGGTATATTCACACTGCGCACTAGCGGGAGGGAAAAGAAAGAGTGCGCGGGAGGACGTGGCGGGAGCTGAACTCGATTGCAGGGCAAGGTAACGCAAAGCGAGACGGGCCGAAGCACGCATCGCCGCTAATAATTAAGATTCTCACATTGTGTAATAATATTAAAGAAGAAATATTGCGTGCAAACCGGCTCCGAAAGTAGGTCCATTTTAAAACAGTCTACACAAACTCGGGGAATTCGATCATTTCGTTAGGTACTGGAAAAGGAAGGGACTTCCTTTCGCTCTTGTACAAAACTACCGTACTCGCGCCATCAACATTCAGTCAGTTTTTCACGTTCGGTTTGTCAACAATACGAGATCAGATAATTGACTTACGATGAAAAGTGTTTGTGTATTCGTAATCGTATGCGGTGTTGTGTTCGCGAGCGATGACTCCAAACCCGCTGAATCGTCTACTTCGGTGCCTGTTAAAGAAGGCGAAAAAACGCAAGGCAAACGCGGTGTATTCGGTTTAGGATACGGCGCCAGCGCCAGCAGCTACTCGTCCAGCGGTTTCGGTGCCAGCAGTTTCGGCAGCAGCGGTCTCGGCAACTACGCGTCGTACGGATCCGACTACGGTTACGAATCGCCTCATCACGATCACCATGATCACCACGAAGGCCACGTCAAGTCGATAACCATCACCAAAGAAGTAGCTGTACCGTATCCCGTACCAGTCGAAAAGCACGTACCTTACCCGGTTCACGTTAAAGTTCCCGTGGAGAAACCCTATCCTGTACCAGTACCAAAACCATACCCTGTTCATGTCGAAAAACCGGTGCCGTACCCTGTCAAAGTGCCAGTGCCGCAACCTTACCCAGTCTACAAGAATGTTCCAGTGCCGGTAAAAGTTCCAGTTGACAGACCTTACCCCGTCCACATACCGAAACCGTATCCAGTTTATATTGAAAAACACATCGGAGTACCCGTCGACAAGCCCGTTCCATACCCAGTCAAAGTTCCAGTCGATAGACCATACCCAGTTCACGTTCCCGTCGAAAAGCCTGTTCCTTACCCCGTCGAAAAGCCAGTACCTTACCCGGTGAAAGTTCCAGTCGACAGACCCTATCCCGTGCATGTACCCAAACCAGTACCTTATCCAGTAGAAAAACCTGTACCTTACCCGGTTGAAAAACCAGTACCGTATCCAGTAAAAGTTCCAGTCAAAGTACCAGTCGAAGTTCCAGTACCTTACGAAGTCGAAAAGCACGTTCCTATCTATATCGATCATCACAAACACCACGATGACCACTATGAAGAACATTACGATTGATCTCTTTACCAAAAAGGCATGATTCCAAATGAAATTTTCTCAAGTTACCAAGAATGAGTGTTACCTCCAGCTTATGTCTTAAATGTAGGTACTTACTTTTATTTTATTAAAAACAAAAAACAAAAAAATTAAAAAATGAAAAAATAAAAAAAAAACAATCGCGACAAAAATTTTTAAATCAAAAAGAACGCTTGCTCAAACTGTACTAAACTATTTAAGTCGATCTTTGCGTAGGTACTTTTTCTTTCTTGAAGCATTTTTCAAAATGAGTAGGCAATTTCCTGATAGGTATTGAAATTTTTTATTATCGTGGTTTCTACAATCGCTCAAAAATCACCACAAATCCGAGCGTTAAAGTACACCTATCCGTACCTACTCATTTTAGTTAAAAAAAAAAAACCAGTTTGTTCGCGTTCCAGTTAACGTACCGTGTTTGCGGTTATTCGCCGCTTCTTCGCGTACAAGGTCTTTGATTTGTAAAACGAAGTTCATTGTACAATATCTAAATTTTTAATTCAATTGCCTAACTTTTTCCTTTACTTTAAAACCAGTTTCTTTCAATTTACAAGTTCAAACAGAGTATTCCAATTTTTCTTTCGTACCGTAAGCCTTCATTTCTTTTTTTTTACAAACTGATTATTAAACTGTATTCTTTTATATTTTATTCGTATTGTATTTTATATTGTGATATTATTGTACATACATAAACATTTTTGTATTTGTGTAAATTGCTTCGATTATTCCACGTATCTAATAACTTGCGACCGAACACTTTTTGTCGTGCTGAAATTAAAGAAGCGAAAAACAGTATTACGAGTAAGTCATAATATCATATAAACACGAAATTGTAGCCGTATTATTTGGTAAAAATAATTTGAGCGATAACGTACAATTTTTTGTTAAAATTTTTCTCATTTTAGACGTCAAAAGTCGAGACGATATTTCGTGATAGTTTTCGATAATTTTGTAAATTTTGCCAATTGTCAAAAATCTCCAACGAAATGTCGAGATTAAAATCCTGACGACTATTCAGGTTATCGCGTTCAATTTTCTTTTCTAGGTGCAACAAAATTCAAGTTACTCTAATAATTGTTAAATCTTTCAAAATCAAAACGAAGAAATACGCACTCGAATGCTCGTGCAAAAGCTCCTTTTCCTAGATTATTATGCTGCCAACTCGGAAGTTATTTAGGGTGGAAGGTCGAACTTTTCTCTGCAAATTCTGACAAGTGTATCTCCGTATTCGTCAGATATTTTTACGAGTAGAATATTGCAGATCGTAGGAAAACGATTAGGTAACGTAATTTTTGGATTATTACTTACTTAACTAGTAGCTGCAGCTAGCTACATTTTCAAATTCCAGGATGATTCTTTTCTCTTTTTTCTGTACTCTGTGGGTATTTGAAGCACTGTTTGTGGCATGTAGCTTAATACCTACCTACCTACCTACCTACCTACCTAGTAGGCTACCTATCTATCCCTCATTACAAATCCAGAAAAATAACACATTCATTTCCATTTTTCCTTGCGTCAAGATCTAAAGCAAAAAGAAAAATACCTAATAAAGTTGAAAAATGAATGAACGAAAGCAAGCGAAAAATAAGTGTTTACGACTAGATGATAATGTGACGAAAGGGGTGGAAAAACAATAATTCGATATTTTGCGGTACCCGCCCATATGTATTTTTTATTCGAACGAACTGTTGTTACGCTTGAAATGAGACCCACTCGCCCATGCAAGATTTGGCCATAGTGATGAGTGAGTGGTATGCACGATGCTACGTTTGAAAGAGTAAAAAAAAATTTACACATCAAACACAAGACAGATTTACGTGTATTATAATAAAACGAAATACGAATTTGGCAACGGTTTGAAATATCACGTTCGCAATGCGAGACTGCAGACTGCAGTGACTACTGACCACGTGGTAATGAAACAGCGAGTAAAACAAACTTTAGTCGGTAGCTCGGTACCGAACCAAAGCAACTTGTATTGCGATATAGTGTGTAGTGTGTACTGTGTACCTACGTATAATTAGTGATAGGTAGGTTAGGTACGCGCATGACGCACCATTTTAAAATAGTCTATTCACTTTATGTAATTTTCATTAAAATTTGCTCTTAGCAATCCGTTGTTAAGTTGAAAAATTGCAATTTATGTAGTTTTTACCAATTCTAAAAACATTGAATAAACTGAAACTGCATTTTTTCAACTTGAAAGTGAACAAATTTGATTTTTTATTGAATAAAGTGATGTCCAATTCAACATTGCTTAAGCCATTGCTGCCACTTTTACAATAACACCGAAAAAAAATTAATTTATTTCCCCGAGGGGCCCACAATCAATCGGCCACTCAATGTGTGGGTTGGTAGGTAGGTAGGCAGGTAGGTAGGCAGATAGGTAGGTACTTTTTGTTAACGAGGTAATACATACTACACAGATGCGAGTTGAACGGACGAAATTCGAGCTTCATTTACAAAATGTTAAAGGTATGGTATAATAAGGATGGAAGACAAGAAGCGCGGAGGAGGTGGCGGCATCGCGCATTTATAACCCTTACGGGCGAACTTGTTAAAACGTACCAAACAATCGGTTGAGAAACAATTAGCAAGTGTTCATTTCACCCCATTTTAATCGACAGCGATAAAATCAATACCGCTGAAGCTACAGTGGAAGACGGACGGTGGGCGAGCGGCTTCTATTTGAGGGGTACTTCGCGTTCGCAACGTTTTATACCATCGGTAATCGGATAAAATAAGGTATCAGGATGTAATGTAATGATTACGCCGCTTCATACCAGCCCCATGGGAACCAACATTTGACGAACATATGCCGAAAACAGCTCTACAGCGAGTGGTGATGAATTTTTTTACAAACACGTTAATCGTTTCTGGCTCGATTGTACGAACAAATTAATTTGGTTTGTCACGTTTTCTATACGATTCTATCGGTGTTTATTGTTTAATGTTTACAATGTAGCAGGCGCGGATCCAGGGGGGATATGGGGATATCCCCCCCCCAACTCACCAAAAAAAAGTGAAAAATAAGGAAGTATAGAAAAAAATACACCAATTGTAAAACAAAATATTCTGTGTACGCAAATAGAAAAATAATTTTTTCTCAGTTCATGTTACATGGGGTTTCTTTCGCGTCAGCAGTGTGTGCAACGCCACTTGGAAAAAAATAGCACTATTATACGTAATTGTTAGAAATTCATTCGTAAAAATATCTACTTATCTCCATCCATAATTTCATATCCCCCCCCCCAAAAAAAAAAATTCAATTCTAGATCCGCTACTGAATGTAGCTTATTATTTTTATACCATGTACGTACATGCTTTCGCATATCCACTATGTTAGGTATACATACGAGTATGTACGTATTCTTTCAAAATCCGATCGAAAATGCGATATCGTTTTTCGTTCGGAACCAGTCGATCGAAGAATTCGCGGCATTAACAAAATTGTTCTTCCTGGATGGCTTAATGACGCGACGTGACGCGACGTAACACGACACGTTTGACTTACCAAAATTAATCGCTCCACTATACAACTTTGAATGCAGTTTGCATAGCCTACATACATACAACACGTAATGACGACGTTTTTAACTCGTTTATGCAATTTTGCGCCAACGATAAGGGATAGGCTAAGGGTGTAGATTTGGTCTTAAGTAACGCGACGACGAGACGCGACGTCTCAAATTAAATTAACATTCTTCCCTTGGTGAACCGTCTTAGGTATAGATAGATAGGCCTATATGCAGTCTGTTGCATAATATACGACCATTAATGAGAGACGTTAACGCATTAAATTGCCTATTTAATTACATATATTTCTAGGGTATGCAATAGGCATTACGTGACGTATAATCCGTTTCTTTAGTGTTTGTGGCTCGTATTTACTACCACTTAGTACTTCTACGAACTTACGTACATTACATATCGACGCGCGAAATATTCGGACATTGAAAAAATCACATGCGACACCAGATAAATTTTTAAATTTTCATATTCATCCAGTTATTATGGGTATCTCTACCTAGTAATTAGTGCCCACTCTCGGAACTTGGGATAGTCGAGTGGCCGCGTGGGCGGGCGGTGACTTCATCTTGGCATAATATTCCAAGCAGGGGCTTGCATTGTTTTATCAACTCTGAAAATTGCACTTTGGCGAAGCTGCGCGTTCAACGCAAAAAAACTATTACTAACCTCTGGGAGAACCGTGCGAACCCCCAGCAAACGTATTACAACTTAAGTTATGTTGCGTAGAATAAGTGCCTCGTGCCTCGTACCTCCATAAGAGACGACTTTGACAAATGATCTACGAGTAATTTAAATGACGTTTCTGTAAATTTTTTTTCCAACCGCAAATCGCGAACAAAGCGACCGAGTACGTTTACGTATTACTTATTTATTCGTCGCTGAATTCACATTTTGTTCTCGCGTATCGTAACCGTTTCTTGTAACGTACGAGTATTACGAGTGTCTGGTTTTACGTATTGTACTCGTAGCTGAGTGCGGTGAGTTACGCGTATGTGTATTTACACGTGTGTGAGTCAGAGTGTGTGCAGTGTGCACGTACCCGTACGAAAAACACAAGCGGAAGAATTTATACCTACGTATTTCAAATCCACACCGTCGATAAATTTAATTTCCTGGAACCGTTGAGCAATGATTTATCGTTTTAATTACTCTGGTAAAGATTACCACAATTAAGCGCCGCGATTCCGACACCGATATGTTTTTTTTTTACCGCTCTTACGTGTAACGTTTGCTTTGCGTATCGAGTGTTTTTATTATCGTAATATGTTGAAACACCTTTAAAAGGCGTCATCGTATCACGCTTATACTCTTGTTGACGTGCAAATAATTAACACAGTTTCTTTTTCTCTTCGTTCTTTTGTTCGTATAATTTAATTGGCAATTTACGAGTCGATGATACTGACCAAATAAAGTCTTCCCGAGACGCAACGTCATGAGAGGAGGGAGAAAAATACTGCGCTTCGCTTCAAATGCCAACCACCCGTCAAACGTGCCGAGCGCCTATGCCTACCACCTAAATTCGAAAAAGTACACTGAAACTTGGCCGAGAGGATTAGTCTGTTAAGAGTATTAGCAGCTTAACGAAGAAATTCCATTTTCGATTCTTTACACCGATACGACTGAAATCTTTTCTGAACTCTGAACCAAGAAGTAACTATTGACTGCGATAATTAATAGCGTCTTCGATTTTTTCCTCCAACGTGGTTCAAAAAAAAAGAAAAAAAAGAAAAAAGGACCCTTCTCTCAACAGCCCTTCTTCGGAAAATCCCTTCACTATTCCGCTTTACAACACGTTGTCGGTACCCACGTTAAAAAATTCATCATACAAGAAAGCGATTTATTAGGTACTTAATTATATGTACCTAGATAGTCTTTTGTAACTAACCGTCACTAGATGAATACGTTCGTAAATTAGCCAAGTGTGTACATTTACAGCATGTGCAGTTGTGCACCGCAAACGTAACAATTTCACCGCTACTTTTTTTTCTCTTTCGAATCTAAGAATAATGGTTATCTAATGAGGAAAAGTTACTTCTCGTAAAGGATTACTAAAATTACAAGGGTGTATAATTATTTTTATCGATTGAAAATGCTATATGTATTCCCGCAAAAAGTACTACGGATTTGTGCAGGCAGACCGAGATTCTTCACCATTCGATAATCCCTTTTCTTTTCAAAATTCGCCGAGGACAGCCACCGTTCGTTTTCCTTACCCTTCCGGCTAAGAAGAGACCTTTCCTTTCTTTTCCCTTTTTTTTTTGAGGATAACGTTAAATCTCTGTTGGACATCTTTTATTAACCGAAGAAATTGAAAAAGTACTTAACTTGTTAGTCGCTAATATTGTACGTTCTTTATACTCAGAAATAGAAATTCGCTTTTTTTTCCTTTTACTATTTCCCAATCTGTCGCGCGGTATGAGTGCGATTGAAAATGAAATTTTATATAGAATTTAGCAAATATTGATGCACATTATTGGAATCGAAAAAAACTGAGATTTGTTCTTCAACTACCTTCCTTTCCATTTATTACGACGATTTTTTTCTTATTTTCTTTTTTTCTCATCGCGATACGCTACCTGTAGACCTAAAGCTTATCGTGTCATCGACAACTTGCGTCTTTACAGAACCTATTCCGTATCTCCAATCGGATACCTGGCCTATATCTTCGCAATTCGCAATAGGCTACACTCGAGTAATACAAATGCAAAAAATGTCGATATTATTTTCTTTTTAATTTTCTGCCGATTTTTGCAATTTTCTAATATTATTACGAAAAAGTAAATACGTAAATAAATAAAAAAAATAAGAGTACCGCTGTAGGCTTTAACGATTTTGTTCCATTAGTGGCGATGGTGTACATGTATCCCAGTAATAAATATTATGATCAGAACGAATTAAAAAATGATTAATCGACAAGTTAAACAAAAATAGGTAAGTAATAGAATTGTCGAGCTAAAGTTTATGGTTACACTAATTTCACAACCAATAGGCAATTACCATCGTGACAACCTAAGACCTGTAGGTAGAAGTGCTAGGGTTCCAGGTACATATTACACATGAGCGACGCTGACGCTGCGCTGGAGGAAAAAAAACGAAAAATAAAAACGAACAACGGATGCATAATTTTGATGAAATATAGATGTGTTATCTACCTCTGCTTATTGCTATTCACATACTTAAAAAGTCCGCTGTAATCCTTTAGTGATTTTCGACCAATCAACTTTGTAATTGAATTATACGCGATAGCTGGACTGTGAAATCTCCAATCTCGAATTGTCGGAGAAGTCCGAATAATTTTTTAGACAACAACTTTCGACTGGTACTCGCGGATTAGTGGGTGTAAGTGATATTCAAATTTCACGAAACGGCTGCGGTAACAGTAGCGTTGATGGCGCGGCCACGGGCGTGAAATTCGATAGAGAGATGTTGAAATAAAACACATCCGTAGCCGCAAACGCGAACGCAAAGACGAAGATGAGCCGTTATCTTAACCTAAACCTTAGCGCAACTTCATTAACAGCGACGTACTTGGTGGTTGTTTACTCGTAATACGAATTCGAGCCCTACAAACCTACACATAGACATTTTGAAAGGTAATTATTCACCATCAAGAAAGCGCTTAATCTTACAGACATGTGTGTTTACGCGTCGATAGAATCGGAATAGACGATGATGATAGTACTACTACCTAGTACCTACTACCTACCACCTACCACCTACACCGAGTTCCAACTCAGTACCTTACCTACTAAGTGGCTGGGCGGCTGTAGGTCTATAATAAAAAATCTACTCGTATTATAAATACTTGTTAGAGGTACAGCAACGCAAAGGCTATCATATATCGACGTTTCTTTCTAAACTTCCGTCTAAGCAACGTTGTGGTACCGCAACCAAGAAAATATTCGCCAAGTGTACACTCCACGGTGTATCTTACCAACGAGAAATTTCTAACGAACGAACCGGTGAAATTCCTACCGTTTGAAATTGATACATTTTCCAACGAAAGCCGCTCTATTTCAACTTTCATCGCGACGCGATAATACAATATAATCCGAAAATTTACGCCGTTTGTCTTTAGTACACCACCGAGCCGCCGATAACGTTCATTAAAAAATGCATTCGCTTAAGATTACTCGAGTGTGTTTAGTGTTATGTTGTTTACAATGTTTTGTCGTCGTCGTAGTAAAATCTGAAATCAAACTTCAACAAGAATCCGTCGTCAATTCAACTTCGCCCGCTGAAGATAGGAAAGACATGCAATGGAAGAAACCACCCAGGAAAAGAGGTAAGTGTGACATACACTCGTCGTATTACTCCTTCCTACCGCTCCTCCTCCTGCTCCTGCTCCTGCTCCTGCTTCTGTCTACGTCAATAGACATAGGGTATAGTTTGATAACGATGAAATTTTTCGTTTGTATAACGAGCGTCAAGCACCACCCATGCGGATGATCAATCGTCAATTGGGGTTTCTCGTACTTCATTAATCGGATTTTTCTCGTTCTGACGAGTATTTAGCCAACGAAAGCGAAATCGTTTTATCCTATGACTAGCTTCGCTACGCCCCCAAGCCCATCTCACATTGCTTCGCAATGTTCGCTACCGCACAATCTTTTTTTTTTCTATTCATAATTACTGAAATCTTCTTGGCCTTTTAGCTGAGATCTAAATTAGAAGCTTATGGCAGATGGAGTAAATTATCGTTATTATGAAAAGGCGAATGGCAGCAAAATTGTTGCAAATGTCATTTTATGAGACAATCTCGATAAGTTGCATTAATTACCGTAGGTTCGCAGTTTTTGCGGTAATTTACCGGTAACATATGGTAATTTACCATCATTTTGTGTATTTTACCACCAATTTACAGTAATTTACTGATGATTCACAGTTGATAACCAATGATAATTTACCATAAATTTGCGATTTTTCGGTAACTTACCATTAACTTTCCGTATTTACCATAATTATCGGTAATTTACTGTGTTTAAAATTTGACGAAATTCGGTTTGCTCGTTCTGGCGTGATGGGGTCACGAAGCTTTGTATACAGCAGATAGATTTGCTAACGTTTTACCAAAACCATATACTTGCGCCAGTGTGCTGTCGCTCGCGCGTCTAACGAATTCAACACCGCGCCATGAGTAATCGTTCGAGGCTTTAAAAGCCGTTAAAATGAAGTATTAACAGCGTTACGCAAATGTTCAAGTCGCTCCCTTTTAATAGAGGTTCAAATTTCCCGATTTTTTTTTTTTGTTATAAGTGAAACTGAAACCGTAAAAATAAGGCAGTTGAAATTTCTTCTTCCCTAAGTTAATCCTTATTAGGTACGAGTATGTCATTTAGTGGGTGGAAAAGGAAATGTTACTTTGGTACCCAATTACCTGCTACCATGTCTATCCGTATATCAAAATAAATAAGCACTAAGGTAATTGGCTTCCTCATTTCGAAATCGAAATGTGTAACACAAAACGTTATAGTATGTACTTATTGGAATTTTATTCGTACCTACGCTAATCTCGCATTATTTTTCATTTTATTTCTTTCTTTTCAAGAAAAGGTACCTACTAACTATTTAAGTCTTGACTGATTCTGCTTGAGACGGAAACGATCATTCGTCATTTGATAGCCTATTGCTTTCAGTTATAACGCTGCGATGCGATATGCGATGTACAATGTACCTACTTAATTAGTTATAGGCGTATTACTACGCGCAACATTCTTTGTTTTGCCTCGTTCTAGGTACATTCGGTTTGAGCGGCTTAAGTTACGGTTCATCTTTGGGACATGGCCTTCACGCCAAATCGTTAGCTCAATTTAAGAAAGAACTCGGTCCGACGTTAGTGGAAAAATACGTGCCAATTCCTGTGCATGTAAAAGTGCCCGTAGACAGACCAGTACCGGTACATGTGCCGAAACTATATCCTGTACCGGTGGAGAAACCGGTGCCAGTACCAATAAAAATCAACGTCCCTCAACCGTACCCCGTTTACAAAAGAGTCGCCGTACCTGTAAAAGTGCCCGTCGACCGTCCTGTTCCAGTGCAAGTTCCCAAACCTTATCCCGTTTACGTAGAAAAACAAGTTCCGTACCCTGTTGACAAACCAGTACCAGTACCTGTAAAGGTACCCGTAGACAGGCCCTACCCTGTTTACGTACCGGTGGAAAAACCCACCGAAAAACCTGCGCCCATGAAATGGCACCCGGAGAAACCTTTAACAATTAATTCTGGTAAATCGATGCTTTGGTTCGAAAAGCCCGAATCGCCGTTTACCTTCAAAGAAGAGCCAGATAACGAAAAAATGATTTCGTCTTGGTTGGAACTTCCAGAACAAGCAGAATCGGAAATGCCGTGGCCGTCCGAAACCGCCGAATTAGAAATTAGAAAATAACCGATTCAAACGGCTTTCATTATTTACGTATACGATTGTAAACGGAGTACTTGATACTTGTGTATTTTTTTGTTCCTTTGTTGCGCGTCCGCGTATCTACGGCATGCGTATGTTGGAATTTTTTTTCCTCTTTTACTTGGTATATTATTATCATTTTTTGTTTGTTTTGTTTTCACGTTGCTTGTTGTTCGCCCAGTAAAATTTTGTTACCTTAATCAAAGCGCGTGTATATTTTTTTCAAGCAAAAAAAAAAAAGGAAAGAAAGAGAAACGAACGAACGAACAAACAAACAAACAAACAAAAAGACACCTTTTGTCGATAATAAAGGTCAAATGTGCTCATTACGATATCTCTATCGCACAAAAAATGGCAAACGTTTCATTTAATAAAGTACATACATATAGAAAAAAATACTTACAACGCACGTACGAACCCAAATCATTTCGGCGTAATGGTTTCTTGGTGAAAAAAAGTGATAAATAAAACAAGTTGTACTAGTTTCAAATTGCTTTTTTACGCTTCGCATTTACCTAGAAGCAAGCGAAACAAGTTATCAGCGTAAAATTATTAAATTTACTGTAATGGTCGTGTTGCGTGAAAAAACGCCTGTAACCGCGTAACACTTCTACAATTTCACGATGTGCTGTGTAAATTGCATACACTGATCGCCGTAAAAACGCCGCGGTTATCTTTGACCATCTGCACCGAATGCATGATGCGGTATAGCGCGGGCGCGGCGTACTGCACTCGTTCGCTCAAAATTATTTTTATTCGATGAATACGAGAATACGAGCGAACATTTGGACCGCAGCCTAGGCATACCACAACGGCGCGGCGCGGCGCTTGACGCCGAATTAATTAATTGAAATTTAATTTTCTGTTCCTTCTATGTACTTTCGTATTTGCGTATTTCATTTCCTGTACGATTGATGATATTGCTCGATTGAAATGAAATTATCGGGGTATTTCGCGTTACTGTTTGAAGGCCCTTTCGACTGCGTAACAGATTTAAATATGTAAAAATTGAAGCGTTACCTTAAAAAATGGTGTTAATAAGGAAGAAAATTTTAATACAGGTATCTAATTATTTTTTCTGACTCGTTAATTTAAAAAAAAAGTTTTGTGATCGTTTTCATCTTGTCAAATTACTCATTTGTAATGTAGATAAGTAGAGGACCTATTTTTCCCAAACATTTTTTCGAGAATTTAAAAAGCATCGATAGTCGCGGTAACTTAATTTTACCTTTGACTATTTAATTATATTACACATCGACCGCTAGTTGATGTACACAAAAAAATGTTTTTTGATGCAGAAAAAGAAAAAGATGAAAATGATCTGCGCATGCACCAACTAAAAACTGTTGGTTTGCAATCCTATGTTTCACAATTTTTCCATTATTTTGGACTTTTATGTTTACATTTTTCGTGTTTTCACTGTTTTCAATCAAAATTTTCATCAATAATGATGAAAATTGTAACACAAAAATGTCACACATGCGCACTTTGATTTCATCTTTTTCATTTTCCGCTTCAAAACATGCGATATAAAGTAGTAGTCCATGTACATACGTAGTACATATTATAATATATAGTCAAAGAATTTTGCAATGAATATCAAGTCATTGGCGAATGATCTGAAAATTTTCTTTGGGGCACATTTGTTGGTGAGTATTAAGGGCGTAAGCTTGGTGAAGTAGCCAGTCTAATCATAGAAATGAATGGGTAAAAAAAGCGACAAAAAACAAGTTCAACTGCAGTAAGTAGTTGAAATGTACTACATACTCGTAGCAGAATAAAAAGCTTCCAACATTGATTTGGGCGCCATTTAAAGTGTAGTATTTTAATAGAGAAACATTGCTAACAGAACACATAAATCTAAGATAACTTCCGAAACAAATACCTCGGTGTCGGCATAGCACATTGCCGTACTTTGGTTTATCGTTTCCTAAAAGATACATTAACCTCCACGCTATAACAGTTAAAGGCACTTTCCTGAATTGGTTAAACTTTTTTTTTCTACGCGTAAGTATTGAAAATGTTCGTATCGCGTTTTAGATCTATGTATTTCCATTACAATTTATTTCACCTCGGTTTATATTAAAAGGTAGAGTTCAATAAAAAAAAAATAATTTTCAATAAAGTGAAAAAGAGTAAGACGAGGGAAAGAACTTGATAAATTTAAAAGGTCGATGTCTTTCGAAGTTTCAGAGGAGAAAAAAAAGAAAAAATAGAAAGAAAGAAAGAAAGAAAGAAAGAAAGAATTGAAAAGATCTTGAATAAACTACATTCGAATACGTAGATATGGCTATCTCGCGATGCAATCAATAATGTAAATTCATTTAATAAAAATATGAAATTTCTTATCATCCTTCATCAAATCTCGTTCTTCGTTCTTAGTTACATTACTTCAGTATTTTTATTATGCGCCCAACCATCCACGTTTGTACCCTTAGCTGTCGCGTAAACACCGACATACATTATCTAATATCTGTTTACAGCTGAAATTTGAGGTTATCGGTGCGTTTAGAATTTATTTACTTATTGTTCCCGAATTTTTATACAATGCAGACGGAAACCTTTTTTCTTTCACCTACTTGTTTTGCTCTTTAAAATTTCATGCGAGGTCAAACAATTCTACGTGTACCTAGCTAGTCATCTACTTGTTCGTTTTTTGACATGTAGTGCAACGTGAAAGTAAAAATTACAAACAAGCTTTATAAATTATAGAATCCTTTAGATATTTTAAGAATAGAGTTTGACAATTAATTGTAACGAATGTTGTTTTGATAAATAGTGTGAAACCTGAACATTGCAAAAATTTGGGAAGAGATCGGTTGTTTGAAAATTAAGTAAAAATGAAAATTGCAAGGATACGTTTCGTGTTTCAGACCCTAAAATTTCTAAATAAGCTTTAAAAAAAAAAAAAAAAAAAACGGTTTCACGAAAAAGAATAGAATACTTATTGAAAAAAAAATCAGCTAGTAAGTGGGGCGGGAGATACGAGTAGGTATCTTTCAGATAAAGATTTCTTTCTTATCTTCAAATATTTCAGATGTCCTCTCGACCCAAACGACGATAAAAACAAAAACTGCGAACTTCGATTAAATTTCAAAAAAGTGAAATAGACACCACCAACCTAGTCGACCCCACGCGTCGTTCAACTAACTTTCACAAAATACGAGTATCTTAGATTACTCGATTAGATTTAATTTCTTCCTCGCATTTTAAACGAAATAACGGTTACAGATAGGACTAATTGAAATTTTTTATCGACCATTCATCGAGGGCTAGAAATTTTTCGCGCGTCTGCCATTCATCGACGTTCTTCTTGAAACAACTGTAAAATTCTCACACGTTCGAACGAACCCTGTTAGTATCTGCAGCTATTTATAAAACGTTGTGGTTACCGGAGATAACAAACCGCTTAAATAGTTTATAGTTCGTGTAAGAAGAATATTGCTTCAATTTCGTCAACAGTATTGCGGTGAAAATTAGCATAAAATGGTCCTAATGAATGCATTTTCAAAACTTAACCCAACAGTTCAGATTTCCCTCAAGTTTGTCTTAAAAACCTTTCAAACGCATCTGTCGTCGAGACCTTTTCACGCTTTTGGTAACTTTTAACACTTCTGCTGCGCTCTCCCTTGAATAAGCTCCTTTTGAACTGTTGCGAACTTCGCATCGTCTTACAAGTTTCGTCTCATTTTGATTCGTACATTTTACAGATACAAATGAAGAAAAAAAACCTGCCATAGGTAGTTAATTTATTGCGTAGGTAAGTGCTACCTTGATATGGTAGAGGTAGACACCTACAGTACCTAGGTACCAGGTAGCGGTTACATAGGTGACAGGTGCAAATAGTAGATACTAGATACTAGATAGGTTTAGGTCCCAAGATTGTCCATCTTGACCTTAGCACTGAGCAGCGAACGTATTAGTGGGTTTAATTATTAAAAATATAGATGTTTTACGTGCTGCGTGGAAGTGTAGGTAGGTAGGTACTTTATATTTACCTATTTGAAAATGAAACCGGCTCACGTGCTTTTGTTTTTCCAACTTTTCGGTAAAGTTGAAATTAATTCGAGCATCGCGACTTAATGACGTAGCGCGTTTAATTTGTTTAATCCGTTTGTGCCGGAAAATTAGTTTTGTTTACATTCTTCAAAGTTTCTCGTCGTAGAGAATAAAATGAGAAATACTTGCAGTTACTCGTTCGAAGGTAGTAAATCGGCTTACATTGTACTTAGTAAGTAGTTTTGCATAAAATCGTTAGGTACTCGCACATAGGGTGCACTACAGAAACACCTAGATAATCCAATTTCACTTCTACAAAACAATTTCCAAGTACACGCAATACCTAAGCAGTAAGCACCTCTACCCCCGTCTGCTCAACCACCATTTTCTTAACTTGCTGTGGACGACTCAAGTGCATGCGCATCGGTGACATACACACAAGAATAATATAAATAAATATAAAACTTAATTAATACGTACAACGCTTAGAATTTTATTCGTGTTGGGTTGTCTGTAGTCTATACCCCACACAGTACATACTAACCTACTCGTACACTATACAGCGATACAGCGCATGCACATGCATGAATGTTTTAATTAATCACAACCGACTTTGCGGCCAGATATGCATAACCATCTTAATCATTCCTAATTAGGAAACAATCTAACATAGGTTAAATTGAGGATATGCTTAGAAATGAAAAAAGAACTACCAATGAAAAAATGAAAAACATACGCTGTACATTCACATCATAACTAAATGTTTCCAATTACACCGCAAACGATAATTCCACTTTTGACGGATCCAAATCATCTTTTTTTTTTTTTCGCTCGACTGTTGTTGTTGCTGCTGCTGCTGCTTTTGTTTTTTAAATAAATGATGCGTGTGTGTGTGTATTTCGACGTGCTCGCATTCGTATCTAGTATATCAAATAACTAATTAGGATAACGCAGACTGACTATCTTCCACTTATCTCCACAGCTTCATCTCGCAGATGCGAGAAATAAACCGTTGATAAGTGATCAAAACAATTCAGCTTGTTCGAGTACGCGTATTTAATCACCATTTAGATGACGTTTTGATTTAATGTATGTAGTGACTAGTTACTCCTTATTAGAATCGCTATTAATTAAAATCCGGCACCGAAATGACGGATTTACGCGCTCTATCCTTAAACCACACACGCACCAACTTACCATTCATCGTTGTTACACGCTCGTTTTATTAAAAACTTATGTAATTCTTATCTTCTTCTTCTTCTTCTTCATCTTCGTTTTCATGTAAGATGGTATTTTTATTTAAATCATTATTTTATCGTTTGCGGTTATACTACGTTAGACGTTACACATATTACCAGCATTATAGCAATTCTCTTTTATTTGGGGACTGCTCAGTGGCTCAGCGGCTCAACGCATCACACGGTATTGGTGCCTTTAGTGGTGATGATGGTGATGACCATGTTAATTATCGTCTTCTTTTATCTACTTAATTTACTTTGTTAATTTTCTTTTCTTTCCATTTTATCTAGTCGTGAGATATAATTAACTTGATAAATTTATTACCGCGTAGATTAGATATTTATTTTATTCAGCATCGATGATTCCAACATTTCTGATATATGCGTGCTGAACTATTGATTATTTATCGATCGCTATCTTTGAATACGAATACTTTATTAACCTTTGCATAATGGTAGGTATGGACGCGTATCTTTTTACTCGTAGTTCTTATTTGCCAGTTTACATTTTTTTTCTAGCGATACAAGTACCCACCCATAGGTAGAAGTATCCGCCTTACAGCCTTGGTACGGGTAAAAACGTACATAGGTGTATTAAAGATCTATTGTTAAGATTTGTTTATGATAATTGATAATACTATTAATACTTATGTATCTATTTACTAGGAAGCTTCGCTCTCGGATCTCACAGAGGTGCAAAAATGTAAAAAATTTGGTTCTGGGGTCATAACTCTCCTTCTGTGGGACCAAAAAGGTTCAAAGTATGGATTTGAGGTTTCAATACGATTTAAAAAAAACTTCTATTTCAAAATTTTTATGCGTCTATTTTAGCCTCCCCCCCCCAAATTTGGGGTTTTGAAAATCAAAATCTGCCCTTTTCTGTAGTTTTTGTGTGAAGTGTGGACCTAGAGCTTTCTTTAAAAAAAAAAAGAGCTTTCCAGCTGCAACAGGGGTTAAATGAAAATTGGTGGACCTTTTTTGCTTGGAGCTGTGTAGTAGGTAATAAATCTGTTTAACACTACGTATATGTAAAATGGTAGCCGTATTCTTTGTGATCTTATTACGCCAGTACTGGCATACCGATTCCGTCAAATTTTGAACATGCCTTGCTACATGCCCGTAGATGGTCATAGGATAGGTATTTTTCCGCTAGCCTCAAAATAGGGGAGAAGGGGTACAAATACGTATTTAAAGAGGTCTTTAATCGCAGGCGCTAAATCTTCTCAATATCATCGTGTTCCAAGGTCAAAATACGATTTCTTTTCAAATAACTCAAAATTAGTTTTGGTGCGTCCTTCAATACCACTTTGGAGCTGCAATTTTTCAAAAAATCAAGAGTATCGAAAAAGTCGTTTTTGAGCAGATTTGGTTAAATAGATTTTTGTGACTTCAATTAGGATTGAGAGTTACAACAAAGAGTATGAATAGAAAAAAAGAATATGAGGTAGCGAGCATTGCAAACAATACGTCGAGGTTTGGGGGTGAAGCCCCAGACTAGCGAAGCTAGTAAGTTATAGATATATATATAAAGATATATAGCTGTGTGATGATGATGATTTTGTGATCTTAAGAAACTAATCAGGTACGTATAAGCAAATTGAGGAGAAATCCGAATTTGCCGTTATGGTCGCGGCTGGTAAAATGACAACAAACTCGAACGACGAACCGGCGGCGACACGAAAGATAGGTATATGACATGCAGAAGGGTTTTATTTTATTTTTTGAATGAATTTAAACTAATGCACAGGCGGGCATTCCGATAAACGGTGGAAAAAGCCGCCGCGCTGTGCTGCGACGCGTAAAATATCGGTTCGTTATCTTTTTTAACGGCGGGCATGCTTTTAGCGTTCAAATAGCTGAGGATATAATATGTACCTTTAATGTTTGCGTCTGGTTTTGAACCTTAAAATCGTTTTAATGACTAGAAAATGGATCCGTTTCCTTTTTTTGAGGTGGTAGGTAGGTAATATTAACGCAGATAAGTCATCGAGAGCGTACCGAGTAGATACAGATAGGAAACAGTTGATTTAACAGAGGTCTGCTTACCAGATGACAACACGAAAATATACTTACTGCACGCCTTTCAGAAGTTACCTCGACCTTCTCTTTATCCACCGTACAAACGGCTCAATAAACCGCTGCTCGTACCTACTACCTACATAGCTTTAGCTACATACCAAATTAAAACGTATAACATTTTGTAACGTTAGGTACGAGTATAACGCCGTGATTGAAATTTACGAGTACCTACGTTGAAATTTTTTCATCCTCGTTTACGTGCGCCTTCTTCACGCCCTCGATTTCACCCTTCGAACTGGTCTCGGTCTCTCGAGGTTCCCGTCGCGTTGCCTTCTCTTTCCCTCGAACCGCGATCAAATTTCAATTCATACACATTACCGTACCATCGATATTTACCTACCTACCCGTACCCACCCTGCGCCCCGCTACACCTTACACCACAAACGTTCGAAAATTTCATCTTCCACGAACTTGCATTTCGAACGACGCGTGGCGCTGGTATTACACAAAGATGTTAAATAACCGGTCAAAGATTTATCGAGAATATGATACAAATTAAGCACATTTAAGGTTGGTCGCGTCCTCGCGTGTGACTACCTTGGCCCTGACATATTGAAAAGCACGCGTGACACGTGCCTATGTGGAAAATTGATTTCACAAATACCCCTTCAACAAAACCATCGTCTTTGTAAACAATAACAACGTGACTCGATTAATTATTTTCCCTCGCGTCTTGACTTATACAATTACACATACTATAACAGCGATAAGCTTGCTTAATTTTAGTCGTTTTATCGCTCAAAAACAATGAAACGATTTTTTGGTACTATGTACCTAAGTACGAGTAAAACAAAAGGAAACTCCTTCTCCTTTCGCAATTTAATTTATAGGGTGTTTTGGCAGTTTTCCACTTCCTTTTTTGAATTTTCTGAACCGCGCATGGTATTCCCGCCTCCTAAATGACACAGAAGCCTGTTGAAGATCGGGTCATTGCTGAGACCGCACATCCACATTCACCTCTTAAGAACTTTTCAGTTTTTCATCACCGATCACGCACCTACACCTGACTCGGATGACTGCAATGCGTAAGAGGTTTCAACTTACCTACCAAGGTTTTCGCTCCATTTTCTCGCTTTTCACACGATGAAAAGTATTCCCACTATCGATGATATTTCTTTCCTTTGTTTTGTTCTAAAATCGCTTTTCTAGCAATTTATTCCAGTCGTTGTTTTAGTTTTATTCAAAATTTGAAAATCGCTTTCAGTCATATTGAAACGAGGAATTTCAATTGGTGAGCTGTTATGAAGGAAATATTATAACAATACGTATTTGCAGTTTAATTTTCTAAGTGAGGCGAGATATTTATTTGGTTGAAATCTTTTTTAGTGAGAATGTTTGGAAATTTGAAAATAAAAAATTCATAGCTACGTTGTTTCGGTTATGAAGTTGAAAACTTTGCGAAGACCGAAAATAATGTTGGAAAAAAAGTTTCCCGAGAAAATTACGAATACGGAGCTGCAAAACGTTTCCTGTTTTCTGGCGAATATGAAAAATTTGCGAATAAGGATAATGTACGTACAATGTATGAATTTCATAATAACAGCATAAATAGGGTAATGAAGTAATACTTAGCTACTTGTACGTTGCGTCGATTGACGATTGTGCAGCAACAAAAAAACGTAAAACGAAATTACGCGAGATACGAAATGTATTTCTTAATTCTAATGTAAAAAAATTGCTCCTAACATCGATCGAAACTGAGATGTTCTTCACCTACTTGTCACTTTATAAGACAATAGAAGGAATAGTCGGTCATTTCAAAATTGATATACGTAATAATAATAATAATAATAATAATAATAGTAGCAGCAACAACAACAACGACAACAATAACGAAAAGAGGTTATAAGATATTTTATTTTATAATGCACCTCCCTTCGTAAGCAATCCGAAATTTTGTGCGACTGGAAAGGAGTTGGTAGTAGGTAGATAGGTACTAGGTACTAGGTAGGTAGGTAGGTAGGTACTAAGTAATAGGTAGCACATATTACATAGATATCAGGTGCGGGTAGCTAGGTACTAGGTACAGGTAGGACATGATTTTTTTGCAACTTTTGTCATCTAATAATTAGACTAGGTCACAGAAGAATGGAACGCAATCAAAAAAATTTGCGCCTTTTTTGAATTTTTTGCTTGAGTACGTCAGCGTCATCCGTTATACAGTATGCCGTATGCGTTTTGCGTTATTTCATCAGGCCGGCCGGTGCGGACATTGCTGCGCGCGCATCTTTTCCTCGTGAATTCTCAACTATCTGATCAACGTGTTCGGCGTTTCGGAGCGTAACGTGTAATGTTAACGTCAGTCAGTCTAGTTTTGTTGGTGGCACGTGCGAGTGTGTGGTGTCGGTTGCGTTTCGTCGGCCATTTAAAACTTCGTAATTTCTAACGAATTTTTTAATATGCGCTAATAAAATTTTCGCGAGTCGGTTGATCGGGTTTAATGAGTTTCCTTCGTATTGGAAAAATTTTTTTAAATACCTGTTTCGTTTATTTCGGTCAGTTTTCGGTGTTGGTGACGTAACTGTAGTGTTATTCGATGAGTTTTTTCGCGAGATAACAAGGAAATCATGGCACCAGCGGTCAGCAAAAAAAGACGACTAAATGTAAGTTTGAAATTTATTTCTTTAAGATGTAGACATTTTTTCTACCTATGTATTATTTACAATTATGTATGTAAATACCGGATGATCGAGTGTCCGTGCCTCCTCTCCTAGGAAAATGAATTACATACTTTTTTTTTCGATTTTACTGTAAAAATAGCAGCAATGGCTCGAACAATGTTGAAGTGGACATAATTTTTTTCAGTAAAAAATCAAAGGTCCTATCAACTTATTGTTAAATTGAAAATATTTAACATCACTTACGCCATTGCTATCATTTTCATTATAAAACCAAAAAAACGACTTTTCTGGTGTGTGTGTGTATGTGTGTATTTTTTGTTATTATCGTCGTCGTTCTTTTTATAATTTTTGCGAGTACCGCGTAATCGCAGTAATAAGTTATTGACTCCTCGTATGTAGTGTACATCGTACAGTAGATCCGGTTGATGTTAATACCGCTCAGCGCAAAAATCCCATCACTATAGATAAGTAGGTACGTCTACGTATACGTAATACAAATAAATTGTTTTCAACCCTAATCGACGTTTATGAATCGTTATTTTGATTAAAACGAAGAATCTAAGTTGATAATGATAATTTAAAAACGAAGAATGATCATTAGTATTAATTAATAATTTACTTTTTTCGTACGTTTTTTTGTAGTGTAATTTGCACGCACTAACGTCTCTGGTTAAGTTGTTCGTATTCGTAATCTGTTTAAGTGTGGCTACTTTTCACACGTCAGATAGGTTGTTGGGATTTTTGCGCTGGCGCTGAGGGGTACTAACTAGTAACTAGTAACTACTAACATCAACCGGACGTAGTGTATGTACAGTACGTTGCGTTGCGTTGCGTTGAAGTTGAAATGATTACGAATTCAATTCGTTTTTTTTTTTTAATACAAATACAAGCCGACAAAAAAATTGATCATTGATCAATATCACAGCAGCTTTTTTTACGCATTTAATACGAAGAAAAAACGGAAGAAAATGAACACGAAAATACTCGCTTTGAGAAGTAAATGAATTTGTATTAGACAACTAGACGTGCCTTTGCTAAAATAAACAATCAAGCATCGCGTATGTGATATGTGAATAAGGATTCGAAATGAACATTTTAATAAATGTCGAGTTACACGATAAAAGCTCGAAGCTCGAAGCTCGGTTCGAAGGACGAATGAAATGCGGTTATGTTATGTTGAGGAAAGTACGAACGAATACGAAAACGAGCCGTGTTCTACGCTCAAAGATACTCGTGTTGCTTACGAAGTGTTTCGCCGGCGCGCGTACGCGCTCCAGGCAAAAACAAAGCGTTAGAATGAGCGAAAGTTGGCGAATAAATACCATTAAGGATGTTTTGAATTGAAATTAGGAACGCGAACGTTTAAATGAAATAATATTTCGAGAGATGATTTCCAAGGTTCAAAACAACCGCGCGCTGGAAAAATACGTAGTAGTATGTATTTGTACTCTTAGTAGACGTGAATTACGCAGGGGAGCTGAAAGTACGTAACACTCGTAGAATAAAATTAAGTATATCGCGAGCATTTGCGTCCAACGCCACGTGTGGTTTATGGTTCGAGTAAATTAACCAAATTCTTTAATCATCGAATAATCGAGAAGGATATTTTGAAATCAAAGCGTGAGGCTGGTTCTGGGCCGTTTAGAACGAGCGATCAGTTTCGACTCGAGAGAGCGAAAGTTTATTGAAGATTGCTTCCTTATTGTCGTACTAAAACGGGTAGGTGCTGGTCTCTACCTCTCTACCTATTTGTTAGTTTAAGCATATTGCTGTTAGGGTACCTCACTTAGTACCTAGCTACCTACTGTATATCTATCTACCTAGTACCTAACTAGTACGAATAACTACATACCTATCTATCGCAGATTTTCGAAAAGAAAAAAATGAAGTAAAATAAGACTGTGTACAGTGTATACTGTGTAGCCTACTCGTATGTCTATACTACTCGATGCCCTTTTCAACTCGAAAATATTCCAGCACATTGCCTATACCTAGTGTACTTTACTTGCATGTTCTTTTTTTTATAGGTTCTAAGGCAATATTTCTTAAGGTTTTAACACCTTAAGAGTGTTTTATGGCAGCTAAATGATTTAGATAATGGTTACTATCCGGGTACGATACGGAGATTACTATGCTTCTTTCTCGGTTTAACAAGTTTACACGCGAGATCAGCGTAAAACCTCATTTTAGGGAACATACTTGTACGTGGCCGTGGTATCTTGCGGTTCACTACGACCGCGAGTATACGACTACGTATACTCGTACAACAGCGGCAATATCATAATGAAGTCGTAAAATGTTCCCAATGTCCAATATCCTCTCTTTCTTTCTTTCTTTCTTTCTTTCTTTCTTCCTTCCTTCCTTCACCCATTCTATTTACTTTTTTTGTCTCTTTTTTTACGAAGAAGATTACGGTTGAAAATTTTTTGAATAGAAGAAGAAAATACGAGTAATTCACAAAGAACGAATAAAATTAACGAAAATCCGACAAGTCTTTTTGGGCCGAGGACTTTTTGCCGAGGCCGAAGTTGAAAAAAATTTCCTATCCAGACGCGATGACACTTAAAATCAATTCGCCATTCTCCAAAGCACTTAACTATTTATACTTACCTATTGTTTGGTTATTTAATCAAACGTTACTTTAATGATAGGCTATGTAATCATATTTTTCTTTTGTCACTGCGAAGTTAGTTCTTTTTTTCGTACTTTTTAAGAATCCGGATGCTGGTGAAATTTCCGAAACAAACGTTATCTATGAATTACTCTAAAACATTGGCGAATAAATAGTAACTTGAAGTAGGTGCGCGTGCATTACATATCGGATGGTCGATTGATCGTGGGCCCCCTTGGGAAAATGAATTGCTTTTCTTTGGTTTTATAGTAAAAATGGCTGCGGTGGCTTATACAATGTGAAATTGGACATCATTTTCTTCATTAAAAAATCAAATTTGATCTTATCAATCCATTCTCAAGTTGAAAAATTGCAATCTATTCTAAAAACATCGAATAGCCTATATTGCAATTTATTCATCTTCTTGAAAGTGAATTGATAAGAGCAAATTTGATTTTTTATTGAAGGAAATGGTATCCAATTCAACATTATTTAGGCCATTGCTGCCATTTTTACAATAAAGCTGAAAAAAAGTAATTTATTTTCCCGAGAGGGCCCACGATGAATCGGCCACCCAGTACGTAGACGTGCCTACTTGTCTCATGGATACAAATAGCCTAGATGTAATCCAAAAGTTTTAGCGTAACTGGCTCGACGGAGATGACAAATGAAAATCGATGCCACATACACCGAGTACCTACCTACCTACCTACCTACCTGCCTACCTACTACCTTTTTGATCTTTTTTAAAAATATATATTAAGTATCGTTATTTTTTCGGCACCCGACACTCAGCACCCAGATAGGAGTTAGGAACGCGGTTGCTGCACTTTCTAGCCACAGCTGGCCGATACCGATTAAATGATAGGGAAACCATAGGTGGTCGAAATTCTCAAAATGAAAATGTAACGCAAACACAAGTCAACGACGAAGCGAAACACTCTTTTCGAGAGACAGACGTAAAGAAACTAGAAGAGAAAGATGCGGGGAAAAAAGGAAAGAAATAACAACCGATGTGGTTGATTTTTCTTGTAATGTTGTGTAAATGTTACACATTTTCGATCCTTTTTTTTCGACGATCGAAATGCGCTGCATCGTACCCCATTGTGAGTTGTTTATGAACGATGGTCGTCGGTATTAGTATCATTCATGCTTTTGAAAAGGTGTCGGTATTCTATATGAAGGCTCTTGAACTGGTTTTGTGGACACTTTGCCACATTTTCTAGTCCTTTTTTTCGCCTCTTTGGTGGTAAAAAAAATGAGAAAGAAAAAGAAAAGCGACGAGATATTCTTTTTTTCCCCGAAATTTCGGTTCAAGAATGGTTAAATGCGTGCAGCTATGACGGTTGTTTGATGATAATTGTGAAAAAAACTTACGCAACGTAGGAGATGAGCGTTTGTGCTTTGACTGGACTACAGGGGTTTCCAACTGTCACGTTAAATATGTCATTAACGAACGTGTAAAGGGTTGAAAAAATGCAAATGAAAGACGACCATGCTCCCTGTGGTATAAAAATCCTCGTTCGCGATCGCCGTTTGATGTGTAAATTTTTCATCTAATCGATTTCCCTCGCTGCTCGCTCTCTTTCCTCGTCACGTTGTGGAAATAAGCGAAATGTAGAACAACCGTATATTCGTCCGGATAAAATCGTTGATAAAATCGAAGACCAGTGCCGAAATATCGAGACATTCGAGTAGAAAACTCGACTAAAATATCCATCCCGTAGTAATTCAACGAAATCGAAGTTACGCGTATTTCCATAGTTTCAGTAAAGGAAAATGACGTAAAAAGTCGTTTCGTATTTTTCAATACTTTATACAAATCGTGAATACATTTTCCCCAGTGTAGCTACTAGCTAACTAGCTACGAGTAGCTCTATAATATTATCTACAGCAATTAGGTGATTTTTAAATTTCCGTCGGTGGCCTTCGCCCGCCAACAAAGTGGTTTTCACGTCGCGTCGCCATTGTTCGTAGGTATATTTTATTTGTATTAGGTATATTTTCCGTTTTTCAGTTTAGATTATTCGCTGAATCACGAGTAGGTACATTTACATACCCTACGAGTATAGGTTAGATATCTAACATCTATATAAATACATACTATAATACGTAACTTATGTGTACTGTGTAGGTAATATAGGTAGTAAGACAAATAGTAAGCGCATAGATGTCAAATCTTAGTACACTCGTAGAAATGGTCAAGTTTGCGTGTGCAATGAAAATAATCCTCACAACTGGTTGACAGACTGTAACCCTTTCATTGTGTGGAGTACATTTTTTTTTGTTCGCTGAAAAGGGATATTTTGGTATGTTGGACCGCAAATTCTTCTTCTTTGTTTCAACTCGCTCTTTCCTACACAAATTCGGTTTCAATCTTTTGGAAGGCAACGTGGATTTGCGTTGATTACTGAACAGTCAATAGGTACTCGATGGAGTTGAGTTTTGTTGCTTTGTCAGTCGTTTCAAAACCAACAATAGAGCAAAGTGAATTGCAATAGAAATAGCCTACGTGTGTCTCCTGCCTCCAAATTAATGTAATTATTTTACATTATTTTCACGTCGAACGCGGTTTGTATGAAATAGAAATAGAGCACCCATACCGACAAGTTTTTCAAGCAACTTTTCAAAATAACCGCACAGGTATATAAGGTACAAGTACTCGTAATTCAAAAAAGAAAAAATTGGTTTATGGAAAGAAACATTTGTATAAAAATGTCAACCTTTTTAGCCCTAAATATTTCCCCTGTTCGTAAAGTTTTTCGTGCGTGGTGCTTTTCAAGAGCTATTGTCAAGTGAAAAATGATATTTCAGCGTCCACCGAAACACTTGTATCCGCCAAAACCTACCTGTATATGGGTAAAGTACCTATATTGTTCGTGCAACTAATATATATGTACGTATATATACATATTACATATTACGTAGTAGCATACGTAGGTTACGTTTTCTGGTAAGTAGATAGTGGATGAACACTGTACAGTAAAAGGAAATATTTCGTCCAAGCGGGAAAAAAAGTCGGATAATGCGGACATTAAATGGTTGACTTTTAAACCAAACGAATAAACGTCTGCTCTTTTGAAAATGAAAAAAAATAAAAATAAAAATAATGCACAATAGTAGGGATGAAAAAAAAACAAGAAAAACGCTAGGTAACTTTTACCTGTGTCGCTACCGCGCATACAGGCCTTTAAAAAAAACTGCGAATGATGTTTGCATAGCGTATCTAATCGTTCGTTTGTGTTGCAAATGTCAATACCGAAGTTGGCATTACGACAATCGAGAAGCTCCTTGTCGTTATTTTTGAGCCGAAGTACTCGTATCCGAACTGTAGCGGCAACGCTGAAGCTAAAAATTTTACTCGAATGTAACACAGTACCTACGTTATACTCGACATGGAGAAAATAAAAAGCAGGAAGAAATTACTACCAGTTATTGGGCGCGAAATGAAAAAAATCACCCGCATTGCCATAAAAGATGAAAAATTTATTCCGTATAAAGCCGTGCTGTTTTGGTTTCCGAGATAATCTCAACAATTTATGGATTGGGCTGGTTGAAGATTGTGAGCCCAAATTTGTGTCAATCATTTGTGCTAGGTTAGTGCTGGTTTGTGTCGCCCTTAATTTAATTTGTGCTCCTCTCTTCGGTGGTGGTGCTGGAGAACAGCTTTTGACGGTAGAGCAAAGGAGCGGTAATTGATATCGTACGTACTCACAAATCGCGTCAAATCGTACACTAAATAACAGATGACGATGCTCGTATATTTGCTTAGCACGAAGCTGTTGCTGTTACATAGTATGTGATTATGTACTAGCTACGTTCTAGATATACGAGTAGGCTAGTAGACAGCTAGACACTCGTTTTGACTTCGCACAAAACCACGAGTTGATCAAAAGGCTATTGTTGCGGTGAGCGGACGAACGCTATCCGTTCAAGGTTCAACAAAGATGTTTCACCTTTAAATTAGAAAAGTTGATAGGTACATATTAGGTATTAGGTATTTTAGGTGTTAGGGTACACCTAAGAGGCTAAGATTATAAGGAAGGCTTTCATGCGCGACCAAATCTTTCGTGTATTATTTTCTAGAAGTATGTAGGTTAGGTACTAGGTAGAAGGTAGTGAGCTTGTGACACTAGTGACCCTCGGTAAAAAGGAACTGCGGTGTCTATGGTAAACCATACCATAACTGAACTATCAACGTTGTCGAGCCAGAGGGAGCCATATGAATATGATACCGATACGGTTGCCCGTCAAAAGACCGATTGTATGGTACTTGAAGAAAGACGAAGGAGCCTTAAATTTGTTGTTATATTTTTTCTGGCCATACCTAGCTCGCGCTTATGAATAGGTTCGACGTTTCTCATAATCATTTCTCGTTGGTTTACGATATATCGAACCACGAGTCAACATGTAACACCTAACTGGATGTACGCATTATTGCGTAATCTTCGAACTGTACAGAAAAGTTTGGCCGCAAAAATGATAGAAAAAAATGGAAACTCAAACTTGCAGGAATTGCTTTATGTATCGTAACAGGTAACAACAAGTATGGGAAAATTTTTTTTATAGGGGCAGGAGATACTGTAGGTATGTAGGCCTACGGAGGAAAGGAGTGAGAAATAAAAAAAACTTCACCGTGCATTTTTTTGCTTTTGCAAGAAATTAAAAGTTGGCGTAGAATAAGAAGTAAGAGAATACGAATTAATTTGAAATTAGGAAATTTTCGCAGACGTTATACGCGCATAATAGATACATCGAAAGTGGTGAAAAAGTAATTTTCATGGGATTAAAGTGACATTATGAACGGTAGGCGAAAAGTAAATATTAAAAAAATAAACTTTCTTATTACTTTATAGAAAGTTCACAAAATCGATGATGGAGAAAGAGGGAGAAAAAGAGCAAAAAACTCGAAAAAAACAATTTTTTTTTCATTCTCCGCAACGCAAAACACTGGCGCGTGATTTTTTAATCTGCATTTAAAGCGAACGTGCAAATAATAAAAAGAATAGAAAGTAGGAACGAAATTCAAACGGGTGGATATTTCATACGTACGAGTACCTCTACCTATTGATTAATACGTAGACGTACATACTCGTATTCGTATAACGCAGATATTAGTTATGAAAAGAAAATTATTTCGATTCGATTGCAAATGAACGATTCGCGAAGGAAAGAATCGCTTAAACTAGCCGATCAGAAAACTTTCAGCTTTCCGTTAGCCTCGCTGAAGAGTTGCAATTTCAGAACGAATCTTGCAATTCGTACCACGGATGCTTACTTACCACTTATATTATGCATACCGACCGAGTACCACTTCTCATTTGCATAATTATATCGTTAAACTAAATAAACACGAAGTTAACAAGGCGCTATTTCCTCATAACACACAACAATACGAGTATACGCGTATGTACGCGTACTCGCGGTTCTAACAAACGTTACAGATGCTTTGCGGGTAAAGTCTGTTTCCTCGAGAATCGGCCGTTACACAAAAAAATACCCATTACATAATATGTAAGGCTAAGTATGTAGAATAAGCCGCATTATGTATATTTTCGTACGTATTCGCAAAAAATAATCACTTTGTTAAGTTTTTTTTTCTCAATTAACACGCATCGCATCGCGTCGCGTCGTCATTTTATGCGGAGAGATGCCGGATGCGACAAGACAATAACGCGATGCTTCGTCTGCAAATTACCTGTTTCAACATCTTAATTCGCGAGTATGAAATAAAAAATTCTCGAATTAGAGAGCCGAGGCTCATTGTACGAGTATATGTAATACCTATAACTAATAAAGTACGCAGAAGCCCCGCTTTTGTTTTGGTAAATTTTATTACTCGTAGTACCTACCTCTATCTATTAACTACATATTAAATAGACAAAAACACCCGATCGATATAATTGTAGTGGCCACCTGTTTACCATCTACTCGGTTATTTACAACTCACTACGTACCCTTACCAACTCAGTACTTGACCATCCCCCCCCCCCAAAAAAGAAAATTTTACTGTGAAAACCTTCTTAATAAAAATGATAAAAACTTGGTATTTTTGCGTATAGACAATACATAAAGGTCTACCACATACCAAAATTTCAACCTCCCCCTCTTACCTTTTTTGACGAAAAAATTCCTATCTGTTTTCCAATTAGGAATTAATTGTTTTCTCAAAAAGTGGCGAGAGTAGGGGTTTGAAATTTTGGTCATGAACGTATCTCAACGGTACGTAACTACCACTTAAATTTCAATTTTTTTTGAACAAGAAGACCGAATCGGCCTGCTTACCTGGTTACGGCCTTTAAATTTTTTTAGAAAAAATAAAAAATAGCACAAAAAAAGTGCTTGTAGCGCGAAATACCGTGCTGCGGCACTGATAAGTACGCGCTTCGAGTCTTTAATTTTATTTGTGGGTAGAGTTTTGTATCTATTTTTTTATGAGCCTTAAAAACAAGTAGGTGGATTCTAAAGTCGTAGGGAAATTCTAGCCACCCTGTCGAAAATTTCTAGTTGTACTGCTGATAGTACATACGTAGACGTACGGTACATCCGTGCATACTACACTCCTACTCTATGGGGTATAGGGTATAGTGTGTAGTGTGTACTGTGTTCTGTGTACTGTGTGACACTCTATTACTCGTATACTGCAAATGCGTCCACCCATTGGCACGGCGGCGTTTAATCTATTATGTAAGATTTCATTTAGCGGCGCTACGGGCTTATGCAGCCCCTATATGAAATATTTCTTATTTCGATGATGCGGCGGAAGGACAGATGAACATTTCGACGCATTTTCCGGGTTTCGACGCCTGTTTAAGGTAACCCAACAAAAGGGTTAAAATTGATATCGACATCTGGGACTATTTGCATCAGGTGTGAAGTCGAACGACAACCTATGTATATGTAGCTACTAGCTGGATGTATTATAGCCTACGTATAGTAGGTTAGGCATATCTATATACGTATATACGATACGAGTACTTATGCTTATCGCAGTTTGAGCTTTCGTGACGTAGATTTTGCGCCCACGACGATAAATAAAAAGACGATAGAATAATAAAAGGAAGAAACCAGAGGAGTCTAGGAAAGGGAGGGAGAAAAACGACCAACTAGTATGTAGCTACTAGCTATGTAGTATGTACCTATTTTTTTTACCGGTACTGTAGTTTTTATTTCCGCGTATTGACTAACGACAATTGGAAAATGTGGTATCGAAACGATAACGGTAAAACGATATGACAGGTCTGGGAATTTGTGTACACGAAAAGGATGGCCAACTGTATAAACTTATGTATGCGGAGTGCATGGCGCTGTATCTTTTTCATGTTGTACGTACGGTACGTCTACGTACATACATACAGCATGTCTATATGTATTCTACTAGCTTTGTTAGTGATTTATTGCGGCCATAGAAAATCGATCAGGCCGATCAGAGCTCGATGCTTCGATGTTTGATGACGGTATTGGCTTAGAAAGCTTAGCGGCATGCAAGTAGGTACGTCTGGCGAAGTGGCTACACAACGATTCTCCTGTTTGGCGCTATTGTCTGAGATTTTTTCCGCCATGACGAGTCTAAACTTTTTAGTCACTTTTGATGCGTTTTCCATTAGCACGCGTACGTGAACAGACGAGGGCGACACGTCATTTGAAAAACTTATTCGATATAGCTTGAAAAAGGAAAAAAAAAAGAAACGAACCGTTGTCTTGAAAATCGCAGTACCGGAAAGCAATCGCGCATTTCTCACGAAATCTTCATTCCACCATCCATGCCTTCTTAAGCACATCAGTTTATCAGTTTGACTTTGATTAGCTTCGTGAAAGAGATTGTGTTCCAACGGTCGATTAAATTGTCTTTTTCGACGGCAAAAAAATCGCAAATTAATCTTGAAATTATTTCAAACAAAAAATGTTATACGATTCATAACCCAAAAATCGGGAGATTTTGTAATAAAAATTATTTAAATGACGAGCTTTAGCGCGCGCGTTAATCGGTACTTCTCACTGTGCAGTAGCGCCTCGTTTACATTTACGCACGTTGCCGCGTAACGCGGTGCCGCGCGCAACGGTGAAACAGGCGCTACTGCGTAGTGGAAACTTTCGGCCAATGCGCGCGCGCGATCTCCGGTGAGGCAAAATTTTGAAAAAAATATATGACATCTAGGGGTGAAAGATACTTACAAAGAAAAAATGAATTTTGAAAATCGTGCCAGTTGAGATAAGTACTTAAAAAAAATAAATGACGTCGAAAACCCTGTTTTGGAGGGAATAAAATTGGAGGAGAGGTTGCTGATTCTTTCATGGAAGGCTCTTTCAAATAATTCCGTCAATTTTAATTTAAGAAAAAAGTACCTATCTGACTTTGGAAGAAAAAAATTATTTTTCCAAGGGGAGGGCTAAAATTTTGGTCATGAACGTTTCTCGATGGTATTCACTACTCACGTAATACCCAAATATTATAAAAACCTGGACTCTGAGGCAGATCACCTACGCTTATCAGCCTGTAGCCATTGAATTTTTTAATGAAGAAAACGATATTCAATTCTGTAATGTTTAAGCCATTGCTGTCATTTTTACAATAAAACCAAAAAAAGGTGTTATTTATTTTCCTTGGAGGGGCGGGGAGGGGCGGGGTAATGATCAATTGACCACCCGGTATGTAGTACACGATGTAGCCAACATTGAACGATCGTCGTAAAAATTTCACGAGTAATATTCATAACGAATACACTACGGTGTAGTGGGTTTGGGTATATTATCTATTAGGCCTATCTATATCTAATCGTCTAACCCGTGTATGTGAAACGACACCCGGAAACCAGAAGGGAAGAAAAAATGGAGGAAGAAGGATATACTAGAACGAGGGTAGAAGAGAAGAAAAACGAGTTATTTGTCTGTCAAAGTTGACTCAATAGTCTAGCGAGTGCTCGAAAGTAATGGCATGCATCGTGAAAATGTATGTACGTATACGTAACGTATGTATGTACATAAGTATTATAGAAATAGGTATACAAATTACGTTTCATTAGGAAAAAGCGTAATACTGGATATGTGTGTAAATGTAAATGTGCTTTTTGTATGTATATGTGCGTCTACATGATGTGTATGTATGGAAAGTAGACTGCGCCCTATTACGAGTATAATACTCGTACGTATAGTTGGTACATTTGTACGTACGGGGGATGCAAGTACGTACTGACTACTGAGAAAGTCATTCGATTTATCATTTAAGCGTAATTTACGTTATCCGATTTGCTTTTCCTCTAGAGTACACTCGCGCACGCTACATGTATGTATGTATGTAATGTACTGCACCTACAGCACACACACGCGCACACACACACACCCTACACATGTATGGAAAAAATAAAATAAATCCTTTTTTTATTGAAAAATATTCCGCTACTAGGATTTTTGTCGGTGATCTTTTAAGCTTCTTATAGGACGTTCGGATGGTCCTTTCCCCCCCTTTTTGTGGTCTGAAGTCGCGTAGGCCTACGTAGAGAGGTACTCGACGAAAAGGACTAATCCGACGAATACGTCAAGTCGGCGTCGCCATCGCGTTGTCGGTCAATTTGATCGCAGTTCGCGTATACCGTCGTCACTTGATACGTCCTGGTTTAGCCGGTTTAAAAGTTTCCTAATAAATGACTGAATTAAAAAAATGAAATACTCGTGTAGGTTTTTTTTTGTTTAGGTATCTGGGATAATTCACGTACTATGTAATTTTCAGTTAAGCGACTTTGAGCCGTTCAGGTGTTAGCACTTATTTGCTATTAAATTTATTAACAGCCTATAATACCTATTACCTATTACCTACAAGCCATGTTTTTTCTTCCTCTTTCCGGTCCTCCGTACTCGTTGTGTGTAGTGTGTACTGTGTACTGTGTAACTGTTGTACAGGGATGAATGCGATCTCTTCGAGTACTATTACGAGAGGCGTGACGCCGTGAAGTGTTTTTTTTATTTTTTATCAAATGGTTCGAACCCGTCGGATATTTACAATAAAACCGCATTCGAGAACCCTATTTTGAAGTAATAATAACAGCTTAATAGCGCCTGTTTACCTGGTTCCTTTATGGTTGGTCTAAAAAGGAAAGTGCATTCAAAATGAGAAATGTTTTAGTAAATAAACGTGAGAGTCGAATGGGCCTTCGCGGTTCACGATACGAATATTGGCGAGGCAAAAAATGACTCGTGTTTGAGTAATTACGTAATAACGATCTTTCGAATAGCGTCGAAATATGTAGAAGGAAATGTCAATCGTGCGCGATCGTTAAAACAGCCGCGATTATCGGCTGATAAGACCCGAAGGCAGAGACAAGGTGCAAATGATGGCGGATTAATCTTGAACCGAGTGTCGTGGTTTCTTTGATAATGCGAAATAAAGAAATCTCGGGCGCTTTTGTACGTGAGAAGGCGCTTAGCTAGCTAAGTAGGTAGCTCTAGCTATGTAGTAGTTACGAGTAGTCAGCCACTGTAGTCAGTAACTGGCGGTGAACGTACGAGCACCTTCTACTAGTACTATACCTACTCGTATTACCTAGATGCTTTTACCGTAATTTGAAACGCGTTGCCGAATTATCTCTAACAAAAGGGCCATGGGTCGTACTCGTAGGTCATAGTGCGTAGCGCAATGTTACGTTAAAGCACTCGGCGATGACGCGATAATACGCGTGTATTGCTCGCGTTAGTAAAGCGTGTAGGAGTAGGAAGCTAGGCACCTCGTTCACCCTCTGGATGCGATCTCGACGACGACGTAGGTAGGGTTGATTTGGTGAACGAATGTGCGGTGATCTTTTAATTGTCGGTGTCGCAACTGAATTGGACTAATACGACCATTCGCAGTCGACAAGACGTGACAAGTACCGAAGTAAAATTAAAACCAACTTTGTCGGATACTCGCTAAGTAGGTACCATTTGTTCGCAGCTGGATGGTAATATGGTGAATGGTTAGATTATTTAGACTCCGCGGGGAGGTGACGACATCGTGTAAAACTTGAAAACGTCGCATCGCTACGTAAAGAACGTAGGCATCTCGATTATCAACGAATAAATAATAAATTTAATTAAAGATACTTACGACTTACGTTAGGAGAGCGCTGGAAGCCGAATAGTGGTCGAAGAAGCGCAGGCGGTCTACACGAGTCTCTGCGCGGTCGTCGCCGCCGTGTAGTAGTGCGGTAGCTACGCGTACTAGCTCGACCCCGACGCGACGCATAAATTTCTATGCACTCGGACCTGTATGCAAGTTTCCGCGTACGGCCATGTCCGATGTCGCGTCACGTCACGTCACGTCGCGTCGCGTCGCGTCGAGTCGCGTCGTAGGTGATACAGTATTGGCGTACCGCGTATATCTACGTATCACGCATTATTCGTAAGTATGCGTAGAGAACAAGAGTGGACCAGTAGTCTAGACATCGCGATGTGGAGGATGTGGACAGCGGACGTGGATCGCGGACGTGGACCACACACCGTACTACGAGTACATAAAAGACCGGTAATGAGTAACCTGTTCGAACGTTCGATCGGTACCCAGCTACCTAGCTAGTAGCTACAGCTACCTAAGTACCTAGTTCCTAGACCTACCTACTTGAAATATTCGAGCAGTCGTTAATAAAATCTCGTTAATACGTAGGCCTATTATTCGAACGTAATGACTTACGATTCAGAATTTCACTTTCAGCGAATGGTGCGTATTCGTTAAGGCAATTCAGCGTGGGCTATCCAATAGCAATCAAGTAGGCCTACTACCGAGTAAGGAGTCACTGAGTCGTATTCATAAAATTGGTACGCGTACGCGTACGAGTGAATAAAATACCGAGTCATCGAGTACGGAAAAATCAATTCAAATCGTCATCGTCGACGACCAGACGTTTTCAGCCTTACGAAACTAATCAAATTAAACGACGCGTTTATTCTCTCGAATTAACGAAAAGCGACGTAACGCTTTTACAAATTAACGTCGAGGTAATGCCTTTACTGCACCTAACTAACCGCGCAAATTTACCTAGAAAATAATTTTAAGCGGCTTTTTACTTCAATCAGAATACACTGACAATGTACTATACATGTAGTTACTAGTTAGGTATAGGTATTAGGTATAGGTATATCTACATAGTACGTAGGCTAATATTACTCGTGTACCGATCGTTAAAGCCTTACAGATATACGTATCTAGTCGAACTTTCAAGTACCTAATCAAATACCACAGTACTGACACGAGTAAATGGCTAAGGTCCAAGGTAAAAGACGAGACCCTAAGATCCCAGAATCTGTAAATATATGTATATGATAAGTGACCCAATTTGGGGGTGGAAAGGAAATTTGAGCTGTTTCAAAAGTTTTGAAAAAAATAAATAAAATTCATCTTTTTGGCTAAATCAGAGGACAGGCTCCCTAAAAAATCAAAAATAAATCCCCTAGTGACAAGTGATTCTTTGGAGTATGAGTGAGAAAGCATGTGTGTGTGTGTGTGAAGGGGTGCATGGATTCCGAACGAATCCCTGGACACAAAGTTAAAAACCCAGAATGAGTGAGGCTGCACTTTGAAGGTGGGTGTGGTGTTGACTCCTCCGGGCAAGCCGGCACGAATACATACCCTCTGGAGGGTTCGCTTTTTGGGACTCGTGCCTGGGAACATTCGGACGTACACAATGGGTGCCGGGTGGGCGGCCGTTCATTCTCAACCCTCTTTTCTTTCTTTTTTTTGGCTTCTTCTTTAATTTTAATGTAATTGGAATTAATCTTACTGTCTAGCTTTCAAATTAAAACATTTTTTTTCCAATTGTTAATTGTATTTAATCCCAGAAAGAATTAACCGTCAATTATACTCAAAAAAAAAATAGCCCCACTGGTAAAATCCGGAATGGGAGGCCCCCTTCCCCCTCCCAAAAAAATCCCAGAATGGCTGATAAGTGGAATACCTTGATTGTTTTCTAGTGCAGATAGGTTCAGATAAAGAGCCGCCGAGTACACACCGCGCGTTGAAAACGCATCCAAATCGCTCGCTGACGATCGAATAAATCAAACAACAGCAAGGTTAACGCTTAGCGGTGCTTTTGAAGATGTTTCGCGTGTGCACTATCGCGGTATTTATCTGCAAGCTAGAAAAATTCAGCGTTACTCTTGTGTCTTATCGTCGCGTTTGTAAACAAAGACTATGGTGCGAATAAAGTGAAACGCCGAAATGCTGAGTGCACGACACACAATCTAAGGCTTTCTTATCCGCCACATGCATTGTTCGTGGCCGCCTGGTAGCAATGGCTTAAGAAATGTCGAATTGAAAATTATTTTCTTCAATAAAGAATCAAATTTGGTCGTATTAATCCATTTTCAAGTTGAAAAATTGCAATTTATGCAGTTGTTATCAAGTCTGAAAATACTTAAAATTGTTGCTGTTCAACTTAAAAGTGAAACGATAAAAATGAATTTTTTTTGTTATATAAGAGAAAGACGTCCGATTTATAATTGTCATTGCTGTCGTGAAAAAAAAGTAATTTATTTTCCAGGTGTGCGGGTGGAGGTGGAGGGGGAGGGGGGAGGTTCACGAACAATCGGTCACCCGGTACATTAAGTTCTACGCACCGACCGATACTGTTTGCGTAATACGTAGGTAGCGGAAACTAGGTAGTAGGTAGCTAGGTACATAGTGTACACTCGTACGTACGTATGTACATATGTAGATGTACGTAGAGCTGAACTTTCAAACTGGCGAAAATTTCACAATTGCGACATATACTCGCACCTACTGTATTTTCGATGATGAAACGATCCGAGATCATCGATGACCGACGGCTTTTCAATTTCTACTCGCTTGAATTTACCCAATGTCCTCTTCACTCGCTTCACTTTCTACGCGTACATCAGTTGTAACACTGTGTGGGTAAGATACATATTTTTTTTTGTTTTTTTATCGTCTTTTTTGTTCTTACTCGTATATTGAGTAGAGAAAAAAACAAAAACAAAAAACATTCAACGGAATTACGAGTTGGTATCGAGTATCTACTAACATCTATCTACTCGTATCTGCGTTAATTGCAACAAAATAACCACTAAATTCAACTTTCGTCGTTTATACACATACACATTGGATACCTAAACGTTTTACAAATCTTTCCGATTCGATCGAGTTATTTATTACGGCGTCCTCTTAAGAAAAAGTCCCGAATGCGGACGTATTTAATAGCGGAATGAAATTTCGTTTGTTTGAATTTATAACGACGAACGTTCGCTAACCTTTCGAACCCTAAGGATTTAGGTAATTGGAATTCGAAGCGATCGGCCTTATCGCCCTTAATAATCTGTCGTTAATTTTTTCTCGTCGTTCTCGTCTGTCGACAACTTTTTCAAAACTTTCGTCGCTTTGTGATTGTTGCGGGGATGGAAATGTAACGCGTACCAATAAATTTATGAAGCGACGACGACACTCCTTAAGCGCTGTGGGTTTGCGGTATGCCCTAAGGAGGCAGATTTTTTTCACGATAACGCAACGTACTCGCGTCTCGTACATCTACATAATTACTCGTAGATGTACGACTATTCCGATCTGACATCGAGTCACCAAACCCAAACGCATCGCATACGCATGGTAGTAACTTACCTGCAGGCCTACGTACGCGAGTAGTCGAGTACGTAGAGCGGTACCACCAACATAGAAGTAGGTACACCCTACACACTACACAATGGGCCCCTGGCCGCTTACTCTTGATCGGTGAGCAATGAACGTCGATCAATTGGAAGGGTACAAGACTGCGGGTAATTTGTTTTCGTTGTTGATACTCGTATACCGAATACCGAATACCGAATACCGATAGGCGTATGCTACGGTATCGTGTGTGCGCGGTTACGCGTATAGGTATTAATTAGTACGCATATCGTCGCCATAGAAATAAGATGCGGCGAGTACCCTGTACGAATTTGAAATTTATCGATAGATAGACTCGGGCCGATTTCGACTCTGAACAGCTCCGCTTCGGCGTAGGTGTGCTACACGTACACGTACACGTACACGTATGTACGTCTAGTCTTTGTACTGTGCGGTCCAAAGTGAATCAACCCTCTGACCCTCTGCCTCTGTGACTAGCTGACCACGTGTATGAATTATGAACTGCGATAGTGGTCGCGTTATTTTTACTAATTATTAATTTCCCTACTCGTGTGTGTACATGTCATTGTTATTTTAATAAATTTAATGATTAAAGAATTCATTATTCATCATTTCGTTAGTAACATTTTGAACGACGGCCAAAGCGTGTTTTCGACGCCACACAACGAAACACTCCTCCCCAATTTGGAATACGCGTGCGCTCGATAAATTTGACCTGCAGCATGGATGGCAATGGCATCTTTCCATTCCTCGAGATAAATGTATTTTCGTATTATTTCATAGGCTACATTCAACGAATAGCTATACTACGTACTTACAAATTATAATTAAGGTGTACATACATAATATGTACATACTTACAGTATATTCTCCTACCTAGCTACTCACTCAATACGAGTACATACTAGTTAGTAGTTACTTACCTATCTAGCCAGCAACACCAACCAATTTTTTTAGTTTCGCATCGTTCACCGCATTCCCGGTCAAGCGTGAATTTTAATTTATTTTCGAAAAAGTTAATCGAATACCTTCGAGTATATTCGAAAAATAAAAGTTAGCCGGTTCGACGAACGAAATTTTATTCGAAATACGCTCGACGCTCGACGCTCGACACCATTTTACCTAAATGCAAATGAATTCATTCGTTTTGCGATACGCAACAAATCAACGTTGCCTTCGTGAAAATAGAGAAACTAGCGAGGTGAGAAGAGAGCGCCAGAGAGAAATACCTAACTTGTAATTGTTGCGAAAATTGTTAAAAGAAAAGTTTCCAGGCTTCAGCTATAGAATAGCGAGGTGATTTATCGCTTTATACAGCAAAATGAAAGGTACGAAAAATTTATGAAGTTTTTATCTTTCCACTTCAATTGGGAAGTAATCGGAGGAAATAAAACTACGCCAAGTTGTAGCATAGCGGTAATAGGGCACAAGTACCAGAAAGAAAAATCGCGACTTCATTTCGCTCTCGCCACTTTTATATCACGAAATGATGAGTCAAGCGAAACTTTTAACCCCTTGCGATTTTACGATAGCAGTGCTGGTGTAAATGACGGCGCGGCGCGGCTACCCGGCTACCCTCCTTCTACCAATTAAAAATTATAAATTGCGTTCGTTCTTGGAGCCGATGAACGTACCATATAATTAAGTATTCGTCGTAGGTACCGATAAAGTACTATTACAAAAATTAAGAATAATAGGCAAGTCTTACCTGCTGGATCGGCTCCATCCCAATTCAAAATAATGCTATTACACGTTTTCTTCTGTTCACCTTGTATTGTTTTGTTGGTACGAGTAGGTAGGTACTAGGTACTAGGTAGTGGTACATGGTGATAGTGATCGGTATTGTTGTAGGTGCACCTTATATATTTTTTGTTTTTTTCTCGCTCACTTCTCGATGACGCGCATTTACCCATTTGTTTGTATGTAGTTTTGTATAATACGCGACGTATTCTAATTAGAAATTTCAATTCGCAGGACGACGATTGCGACGGAAAAACGGCTCTGTTGGATTAAAAGAAGAAAAAAAAAGTCATACCGAATGATGACGTGAATCGTGTTACCGAAGCAATATAGTAAATCGTGAAAAGACACGTGTCAACTTTTCAGTCGTCATTGAATTTCTCGGAGCGGTGTTTCGCATTCATACTCGTATCCGTCAAGAGGAAGAGCGGAAAAGGAGAAAAAAAAAATCAAGAAATACGCGACTTCTTGCGGAGCGAGCTCGGCAGATAAACCAATATATACGAACAAACATGGTTATATTTCATAATGATTGCCACTTCCTGTGGGTTGCTACCGTAATTTTTTTGACGTACGCGACATCGCTTGTCATCGCCGAACAAGGTAATAATTTCACGAATTTTTCGTATTTCGCGATGCAAATTTTTCATTTTACGAACCGACGTCTGTTGCGTGATTTCAAACGGTGGTTTGACGGCGACGGTGGCTGCGGCTGCGGCTGCGGCTGCGGCTGGTCGTCTGCTACCATTCTGATTTAATGCGTACTGGTACTACGTTACGTACCCTACGTATGTACTTACGTACTACGTATTAAATCGACGCTGCAGCTGTACCTATGTCATGAGAATGTACCGTTAGGTCATGCGTAGTTTGTACGTAGTTACGTACATAATACGTACACCTACCTTGTGTAGGTAATATGTATTTAGTTATTTGTTGACCGCTACCGGAAAAAAAGAAAAAAAAAATCAGAAAATACGAACAAATGCGTCAACGGAAACTGTTAGGTTCAGAAATTTTCACTTACAAAACGAGTTTAGTATTATTTATAGGTAATAGGTATTAATTGTTTGAGAAGACTGGAACGTCGGAATTAATATGCATTGAATACGCGTGACATCCCGTTGTCGTTCAAATCTCCTCTTCTCACCACGTGAAAACTACGTAGCCTTCTTCGGAATCACTCGTACATATGTTTACGCACTTCGTGATGACGTGATTTCCGTTTCAACGTTCGTTTTCGTTAATACGAGTATAAACTGACTTATCAATCAGCAAACAATGCCAACTTGGTCGTGCAGAAAAAGCCGAGAGTGAAGTTGTGTCCGAGGTGAGCTCCCCCCCCACCCAATACCTTCCAAGTTATTCAATTTTTCAACCTTTCTCGAGTCGTCGGAGTAAATTATTCGAGTTTTGCGTTCAGTTTTAAAAAAATTATGTATCTATCGATTACAATTTTTTCTCTCAGATTCGAATAATCGAAAATTTAAAAAAATGGAAAGGGTGTTCATACGTGTTTTTTTTTAAAATCTTCCTAAGACCATTTTGAAACATTTTGGCGGCCATGTCCTCACTCTTGAATCCGTCACTTAGGTAAACCCATGCATTAATTACCAAGCTGCGTCTACGTACATATAAGGAGCTAAATTCCAAAACTGTATCTGTCCGCTTTGGAAGGTAGGGATCTGAAAATTCATCTCGGACGGAATTAAAACAAACTCTACAACATGGTAAAATTTCAGCGAAATCCAAGACCCAGCATTTTTTTCACTCCATCCTAGTATACAGTATGTAGCTAATGTATTCCATAGATACAACGTAATAGCGAGTACCTACTCTATACACGAGTAAATCATTTTATTCCGAGCATCTTTCTACTCGTCGCGTCGTACAAATATTTTCTAATTCTACGTACGAGGCGCGCGACATTCGTTCCGTTTCATTTCGCATTACTTACGACGTGTTACAAACGTGTAATCGACAATCGGGATTGTCTCATTGTTTCGCGACAAAATAACCATCATCAATGCAGTACGCCCGAGTCGAGGTTTTGCTCAATTTTGAATTTTATACAGCTGTAGCTCTGCATAAAAATTGATTCTTTTAAAACACGTGCGGCGCGGCGCGGTGTTTTCATACGCGCTAATTTGCATCGACGTTCGTGTCGAATTGCCAGCAATTATACCAACACCGTGTTCGCGCTCAAGTATGAACGAACCAAAGCCCTGCTGTTTTACTGCTGCTTTCGTCATCTTTTTGAAGAGAATTTACCGCGGACGTCTCGAAAACCGCGTAATATACTTACTAAGTAACTGTAACAAGCTACTAATTATTAGGTACTACAGACTACACCTGTACGGAGTGGATATCAAAGTGTTTGTAAGTACTAAGTAGGGACGATTAACTTGGAAAAGCCAAGTCTGTGGGAAATCGTGTTGCGGGCAATACCCCAACATGCGGTACCAATACCAAAATGTGTATTGTGTAGCAGAGCAGACACCTAATAAGTAAGCATCTGTTGGTGGTATTCGTACAAAAATTATGACTTTTCCTCCCTCTTTCATTCGTATAAAATGCGCTTAGTTAGGTATATCTATTCGTTAGCAATTAAAAGGTCGGCGTTTTGCCAGATGATTAGTTGCAGTAAAAGCGACGTCGAAGCGATGACAACCTCAATCACAGCGATGTCTTTTCATATTTGAGTTATTCTCTACCGAAGACAGATCCTACGCAGTTCATTATACTCGTATGCACTTATACGTATGCAGCTGTACCTAATAGCTAATACCTATATCTACATAATTATTACGCGTAGTCTGCGTTTTTATTGGTAGGTAAAAGACTCAGTAAGGGGTGCGCTATACCTTATACCGGGTGGTCGATTGATCGTGCATGCCCCCAATTACTTTTTTTTCGGTTTTATTGTAAAAATGGCAGCAATGGCTTAAACAACGTCGTCGAATGTATTATTGAATTAGCGCCTCAACCTTGGGTACGAATTTACCATCAACTGAATGCAACATTTCGAGTTAAGTTGTATTCAAAATCAAATTCGATTCAACCCATGTAGGTTATGGTTATCTACTTCTTTAAAGAAATCTTTATCTGTATGTAGTATGTACCTCTACCGTCTACCTCTACCTACTCGTAACTACCTATATGCAGTACCCGAGTGCTCCTTTCACGAGCGCGTCGTTTAGAAAAATTCAATTTAATCAGTCGACGACTTAATGCAACAGACAATGTTTAAAGGTGTTTAGCAAATACGGCCTTCTCCGTCCGAAAGCAGGTTGTTTGGCGTTAAATAAGTCGTTTGTTTATTTTACGCGACGAGACAGGAGGGACGGAACGAAGCAACGGTATTGCGGTTGGTAAATGTGTAAAATGACCCAAAGGTCAAACTCGCTACTTAAGCGAGCAGTTCCTTATTATTTAATAAAATGTTGAAAGCTTGAAACGTGCAATGGCGCTAGCCGTTCAGTGCAGCATTACGTAGAAAAGCTGTTAGTTTTCTGTTCGTGCTGGTGAACTGACGACAGCGGCTGCCGCGACCACAATCGTATTCGTACATATTTTTCAAGCGTCGATCTGATAAAAAAAAATCTCTTCGCAGTTTAGAAACAATTCTATCTGTTAAGGTATTTGAATTTGATGTGGAATTTTTCTACTACTTACGTACCTATATGGCAAAAATCCGATGAAATCGAGAAGATACCGGCTATAATTTATAAAGAGGTAATTGTTTGCCTTGTTTACTTATAGCCTAGAAGCCTACCTTCTTACAATGTTACGTGTACGGTGTACCTGCAACAAACAACACATACACTTGCTGAAAGTTTCATTCGTTTGTATTTGTACCTAATACTCGTATCTCTATTTATCATACGACGAGATTTACTTTATTGGCGTTTAAATGCCAAGTAATATTTGCGTTTCAATTAAAAACTCGCTTCGCTTAAGCTTCATTTTATGTACGAATGTTAGACCTAGATGTACATGTAGGTGCACTCTGCGTAACCTTCATTTCGTGAATAGGAAAAGCAGTTTAGGTGACTATCGATAAAGCAAATGGCATTCACTTTTTTGGCAGGGTACTATAAAAACGAAAAGCGAAGAGAAATTTTAAAACCTTCGGAGGTACCCCTTCACTATTCTATACCGGCGTGTGCGCAATCCGCATCGTCCAGTGACGAAATTTCAATTAGATTCGAGGAAAACCTTAATGTTAATATGTTAATATGTATTATTATTAGGCCCACTTCTTTTTTTTTTTTTTTTTTTTTTTTTTTTAAATTAGGTACGTTCTTTTCGATGAAAAACTTGAAACCACAAATGCTACACTTCAAAGATTTCCAGCCAATGGGAGGTGCGTAACTGCGTAACTTATATACGCGTAGTAATTCCCGTAAATTAAAACATACTTTGAACTAACCAATCAGGTTTTACTACATCCTCCCGTTTGAATTATTTTATTTATACCTATTACCTACTCGTATTGAAGAACACTCAAATTGAGGCGAGAAATGAATCTCACGATATTATCGACAATAAAATTAAGAACGTGTCGAGTGAAGACGAGAAAAAAACGAATTTACCTAATAATGTGATCTTGTCCACATATCAAAATAATGTATCTGCTATCTAGCCAGATTAAAATACGAGTATTTAGAAAAAGTCGGATATTATGTACGAGTATGTAGGTACTTGAAAAGAGCGATTAAGCGTACTTAGATATCGGGTGATTATAAAAAATGATTTTCGAAATTTACTCGTGTCACGACTTTTACGTCCACATACCTACCGTAATTTAAGCTTTCGCGGTACTTCATTTCTTCTACGTTATCATAGATCACGAATAAACATGATTCGATAGCGTTTCTGTTTTGCACCCCCATCAGAAACCTTCGTACTTTGGAAAGCCGTGGGGAAGAGAAGTATTCGAGTATACAGCTCCTGCGCAGGTACCATAAACGTATGGTGCACATTAGGGTAGGTAACTAGGTATTCAATCACGATTGGGGTCGAAACCCATTCAGGTATAGCCTACGAATTCCCTTTATTGAAAACCCTAACTTCGCCTACACCACTTTTACCCTACCTGTTAGTGTAACTCCAAGTTTCGCCATTTTTGTAATATTTCAATTTCACTAAAAGTTCAACAAGAATTGTAGGTAGCCTACGTTTAAATTGTGGTTAGCTTTCTTCGAAGCCGAAACTTTCTTTTTCGAGGTGTCGGGGTACGCATTGCGACAGTATTGTGTTTATGACATGTTTCGTCCAACTGCCATTAAAGCAGCGATAAAAGGCCGAGAATCCAGAGTGATTTTAATTTTTCCAACGGCGCTTTGAAAAAAAGAAAGAAAGAAGAAAGAAGAAAAGCAAGCGGGTAATTTCCGGATCTTTTTAAGCGATAGAAAGAAGCGAACGAAAGAAAAACGACGAACGAGGAGAGAACGAATTCAGGAGTGAAGACCAACGGCGTCGATAAACCATTACATCGGTCGATATCGAGGTAATACGACATCGTTCACGTTGATTCGTACTACTCGAACTCGATGTTATACGCAACGGTGGCGTACAGTCGAAGATATCACGATTTTTTGTCCAAGTCGAGAACGAGAAGTCGACGTACATATAATATCGTATCGTCATTTTTGTTGTTTCTTTTTCATTGGTATTACTCGTAGATAGGTATAGCAATTTTGTCGTTATCGCGAGCTTATCTCAGACAAATCGTTAGTTACTTTGCTGCGAGTTGATCTTTAAGAAAAAGTATCAGTTTGAAAGGAGATTACCCTATTGAGTTTCGTATTCGAGGTCGTGAGCCGCGTACAGAGTTCAATTCGTGATCGTGTCCGATCGTGACCAGCTTCGTACGCAGCGATGGAAATCTAATGCAGTTCGGTTTGGTCTTCGGTCGTCGTAGTAGTCGCGTTAGTCGTCGTTTTTTTCTTTCTTTCTTTCCTTCCTTGCACACGCGTACGTTATTCAGGTACCTGTACCTACCTAATACCTATACAGTACATATATACGAGTATAAAAGTACTTGGTATATATGAATGCTCGTGTATAGCGTAGCCTATAGATTGAAGTTGAGAGCCGATAGAGGTACCGCATGGTCAAGTCTAGATGTATACTGTATACTACGGTAGATAGGCACTTAAATATCATTGTTGACTAGTTTAGTGTATGAACTAGCCACTCATTTACCTAGGACGTCGGTCAGTGCACGTTTGGACCTATTCGCGTAATGCCATAAAAATTGTTAATACTTTAAAAATGTTCGATAGTCATTATTAGTACCGCGTACTTAGTTATTTTAACTACATCGAGTTACAAACATTTTCTATGGCTTATTGCAGAAAACGTTGGCGTTGAGACGGACGGACAAGGTGACGAAAGCGACTTGCTGGAGGATTCGTTTGGACAGAATCCGGTCACGTCGTCCAGCATCGACTCAATGAATCATGCAGTACCACTGCCTATATTTCAAGTCGAACCATTGGATACGTTCGTGATTAAAAATAAAGCCGCGACTCTACAATGCAAAGCTATGCACGCGTTGCAGGTCTACTTTAAATGTAATGGTCTCAAGAATTCATCGAGTAATGGTATGCAATCCGAAGTCTTCGTCGATCCGCAAACCGGTATTAGAAATATAGAAGCGAGCATAAATATCACAAGAGACAATGTCGAGGAGTATTTTGGCAAAGATAAATTCAAGTGCGAATGCATCGCTATGTCCTCTCGCGGACTGATCAAAAGTAATCCGGCCACAGTTGAAGTAGCATGTAAGTAATTGAAATATTATCACGATTATCTTTTAGTGTACAGTAAGACCTACGATATTCATACGTAGCCCTATGTACTCGTGTCTAAGTATCTTTCGTAAAACTTGATAAGTCGAAATTGTGGTTACTTCCCCCCATTTTGTAACTACAGCAAATAATACCTACACCGGTCCGCTGCGCTGCTTCTAAAAGTAAGCATATGGGCTAATTATACGTGTTGTAGGTTGTAAGTCTACATTACGTTATAGTTCGTATTTCGCGCCTACAGATACTAAACTGATACATAGTGTCGCGCACCCTTCAACGAATTCGGCGAGAAGGACAAACTAAGAACAAACGAAAGAAGAGAAGACAGAAAATACGATTACTCTCTCAGAATATATTTTTTTCAAAATTTTTCTTACAATAGATCGATAGATCCGATGATCCATAGATCGTGATACGTGTACCTACTATCTAGCTATAGCTAAGCTACCTACCCAGAGTAGACTTAAAAGTATATTATGTACGAGCATGTAGTACGTATGATACTCGTTCGTAATCGGTCCAGCATTTTTCACCTCTTATATTATTTTCTTATTTATTTACTTCATTTTATTGATTCCGTTCTCGAAAAACAAGTACAGTACCTAATTACCTATCTACTCGCAACGGCAATTATTGCACTTCAGGTGCAAAAAGTTTACATGAAGGTGCGGAGTAACAAATTTTTATGTTTGAAATATTTTCAACTACCTAACACGGAATTTGTAGAATAGGATATCTGGTGAAACATCTGAATGTTCTTAGGCTACGAGAGAGCCGATATTTGTAGCTGCCGCGGGAGTCTATATATCCAGGTGCTACATACTCTATCTGCGAGTAGCGAACTAACACGCAGACGAGTCAGCAAACTGGTTGCGCGCGAAAGTTCAAATTCAAACTTTCGCGTGCACGACAATGTTGCTGACTGCGAGTACGTACGTCGCACCCAGCTAACAAGACCCCCGCGCAGCGTAGATGCACTCGCCTCGTAGACGGAACGACAAAAAAACAACAACAAAATCACCCGTTGCACACTAAACAACTTGCTTGCTTTATATTACTTTAAAATTAACATGAGAAATTGAAAGAAACTTATCCGCTGTCACCGACGCACACCATTTCCGAAATAAAGAATTGCCAAAAATAACCTAACTTATGGTTCGGTTAAATGATGAATTCGATTTACCTACGGGTAGCTATGGTTTATACAAAGCAGCTGGAACCATGTTTCAACGATATGCAAAGAGCACTGGAATTTTCTTAGCATGAAAACGGGAATAAAACGTTAAACGCGCGACGTAATGTTGTTCCGCGGTATTTACACGTACGACGTACTATTACGAAAAAGAGTTCTTTTGATCGTGAACGCATTTATATTTTAATGACGTATTTATAAATACGTTCTAGCGGCTAATGGCGCCAATTCATTTGGCGCCAATCAGTTCATATTGGATTTTCTCAAGTCCTACGCGACGTATGAAGAAATTCGCAAATTCTAAAAAAATACTTATATTTATTTGTCCTCTTTTATCACTCAAATAGGCAAAGTCTGCACTACGACATCGAGACATGGGCATCAAAAAAAACTCAAATTAAAAGGTACTTAAAAGAAAATTGAACTCTGTTTATTAGGCAGATGTGCTGCTCGTTGTGAAATGGCGAAAAAAATATATAAATTGTAATTCATACGTCGCGTCGCGTCGCGTCGCGTCGGTAGGTGTTTGAAAAATATTACCTAACTACAAAAGTACGTACATATCTGCATGCGTCAAAAGTGACACACTCCGCGCAACCGTGCGTATCATTTAAGCTAATTTGCAGCAAATTTCACATGTGAAAGATGCTATCTTTTTTTGTTTCGATATGCACTACATTTTTCTTAATAGGTAAGTCTTCTTTAAACCGTTGGAAAATCTTTCGATGATGTTTCCGCGCTCGTAGTCTTTTTTTCCAAGACGCAAACGACAGAGTTGGCGCGGAGAAATTGATTAAATGCAGTTAGCTACCTCCCTTTGGTGGTGTGGATTTCAGGTACCTAGTTTTTTCATCCGGAGGAAAAAAAACTACCTGAAATCCACACCACTACGTCTCCGTAGCGTATCCGCCAATGTAAAAAGAGACAAAGAGACCGTAGACGCGAACGTAAACCTTCGTTTCGTTTCGTTTCGGTATGGAAATTAAAGAGGAAAATTCGCCAACTTTACACCTGAACTATTTCTCGATTCGTATTAAAAAAGGCTTTCAAATGCTCGTGCTCAAAGAAGAAGAAAAGGATGTTCGTTTTTTGTTTCGAATCCGATTTCTGGGCTTGTTTTTAACGTGTTTCAATTTCAAATTGAAATTTTCGCTAGCTTTCATGTTACGTACTGTAGTATTATATGAGGAAGTTTTTGAAAAAGGAAAAAAAAATGAAGAAGAAGAAATTCGTCGATACTTTTGTATTGAAGGAAAACGCATTACGCACGTAGAACGTAGTCGTAAATGTATAATAGCGAGTTTTGTATGTAGCATACATATACATATAATATAAAGAGATTTTTTCGACGTAGTAGGTATATTTTCGTATCCGCTTTGATCTGGGTGCGTGCGTGCGTGCGTGCGTGCGTGCGTGTGTTTATCTCGGGTATGCCAAGAACAACCCATTGAAATTACCTAGCGATGAGGCCCAATGATTTCAAAATCATAGGTACGCGCGTTTTCGAAAACACCCTAAGCCGAAAATTTATCAAAAATTATGCGGATCGATTACGTATACGTAGGTTACGTAACCAATCTGCGCTACGCATACGTACGTAATTGGTACAAGGTAGGTAGAGGTACGATATATGTGCGCGTAGGTAATTATGTGTGTGTGGTATGCCATGTGTCTGAAAAAGACGCAGAATGAAGTGCATGTACTTGTTGATCATCTCAGTGTAATTTGCTTGGCTGAAGAAAGTAATATTCGTCTAGGTGACTAGGTAGTAGGTACATATAATAGGTATATGAACATTTTACGTCTTACACTCAAAAGGGCGTCGCGTCGTGCACCATGGGCAGGACGAGGTAGTTGCATATTATTGGTCGTGTACCAGGCCTACGCGTATATATCCTGCTCAATACTCGTTTTAATACGAACGTCAACCAACCGGGATATTTTGCCAAAATGTCAAAACGTTCGCCAAATTGCGAATATAATCAACAATTTATCAACGATAAATAATGATTAATTAATTCGCTAGCTATTGGAATGTCCAACTGTACAGCTACGGGACACGCGATATACCGATTCGCCTTATTAATTAATAATACCTAATTAGTTTCAAATATGGTATGCCTCGGATTGCGATTGCGACTGCGACTGCGACTGCGACCGCGACCGCGACCACTGCCCGTCGCTTCGCATTGAATTGCAAACGACCGTAAATCCAATAAACGATCGTTTTTCATTCGCGTTCGTTAATGGTTTCAAATGCGGTCCATTCGGTTCGTTCAAGTGTCGTAAATCAACGGTTAGGCTTACCGTCTTTCGTGCACCTCCACCCATATCATGTTACTATGGGAAAACAAAAACCCTTCACCATTACGAAGAGGTTCAACTTTAACCGCAGCCAGATCAACGTTTATGTATCTGTATCGTTACTCACACTCCTCATGTCTGCAATGCTGTAACGAGAACAACTTCCGTGCCGTCGTAGCTCTAATCAACCTGCTGTACCTCTACCTACTACGTACCTAAGTATTAAGTAGTTAAGTAGGCCTACTACGTAAAGTACCTAACGCTACGCTGATGATATGAGAAAAATAATAATAATAAGAAGAAGAAAGTGTGAGTGAATGAGTAAGTACTTACTGAGTATGCAGACAACTCTACCTACCTACCTACCTACCTACGTAATACGTAGCTACGTACCTACTTGTGTTTATCTCTAATAATCCAAACCCATCACCGTATTGAAAATTAACTCCTTAAACACTTCGAAATAAGGTAGGAAAATATTAGCGTGATTATAGCAAAGTAAACAATTCATTTTTTATTGCTCTATCGAGACTGGTTTTGGTTTTCACACATTACCCATTTATGAACTTGTTTAATACGCTGTCTATATTTCCAACTTAGTTTGGTAAACAGTAGGTACGATAACCGACAAGCTACAACCGACTTCATGCTAAGTCGTATTGTTGAAATAATCGCATCTTCGCCGTAAGTCATCTCAAGTATCTTAAATACGACATAATCTAGGATCTGTTGGACCGATAAATACCATTTTTGGTTAAATCCAATTTAGGTATGTACAATTTCTTAGTCGTTTTACATGTGTACGAGTAGTGTCTACCCTGTACCGAATACCTAATACCTAATACCTAATATCTATATCTACTTGAAATGCGGCCGCTTCCAGTTTTTTGCTCGACTATGCGTGGATAGCGGACGGCTCACATAACAGATGATGTCTGCAGCGTTGTAGCTTTGTCAAAAAAATCTAGATGTCCATACATAGTACATGTACATACATGAGGAGCGAAATTCCAAAATGGACTAGGTCCACTCTTGCAAATTTTACAATGGCGCCATAAAACGCATTTTGAAAAAAATGGACAAAGGCCATTTTGGAATTTTGCTCCTCGTATGTGCCTATGTATTAGGAGTGCACGCGCTTACGTACTCGTATGTGTGAACGTATAATTACAAATACTCACTTGTACCTAGTATTCCCGAGTACATTTACGCACCTGTATTAGACGTATAGTATAGACACTAGACAGTAGACAGTAGACACATCCATCCACGTACCTAATCTGTACTGTACGTCTACGCACAATACATACACGTAGGTAGTAGGTAGCTACTAGCTAGGTACTTAGGTAGCTAAGTACGTGTTGTGAATGCTACTGTATTGACGTACGCGTACTTGCCCGAGTGTCGCGTAACGTGAAACAGAAAAAAGACTTCGTAGAAGGTTTTACATAAACAAACATCTTTCTTATTTTCTCATAGAATCATGTTTATGTGAAAACTTTTCTTTTAACTGATCAGCGGCATTAGGAGTTCTTTGAAGCATGTTTACTTATCGGATTGCTTTTCAAGCTGTTGTGCAGGAAAGAAGCGAAAGAAAGCGTTGAAAAACTCTTAGGTTGTATTTTCGATTTTTTTTCTTTTTCTTTTTCTTTTTTTTTTCAATTCGTTTCCTCAAATTCTAACAGCCCGACGTTTGATTCGTGCGTTGTTTACATTTTAGAAAACAATTATTCCAAGTTGAATTCGCGTGAAGTTGAAAGTTATAAATTGTTGAGCGTTTTCTTTCTGACGAAAAGCTTGTTTTTGTAGTACTTACTCGTAGTTTTTTTTTCTCCACCCTTTTCACTTTTTTAGCCATTTTAGACCACCTTGGCGAATAGGTGTGCTCGCCAGCGGAATTACGAGTATATCAACTCGTCGTTTACCATCAGAGCGTAAGTTCGGTGCGTTTTTCACCTAGGTATACTATTTTCATTCTGCAATCGAGTGCTACCCATCATTTTTTTTCCTCTTTATCCAGCGAATCTCTTAATCCGATTTGTAAACATCGCCGAAAAGCTACCGTGCAACGTGTAGGTATTATACGAGTATGTGTGTGTGTACGAGTATATTATGTTTACCTTTGCGGGTTTGCCACATTTTAAATTTCTAATATTAGCCTACCTGGGTGTATTGTTCAAAAAATAAAAGGTATTTCTAATAATCACCTAATTACTTTAGCTACGTACACATACCTACTCGTACGTACTGTATGTATGAAAAAGGCAATTCGCGTCGCGTCGTGTACTTTGTGTGCAATCAAAGGTAAGCTACGTATAAACTTACGATTGTCAGAAACAAGGCACGAAATCGCCACCTAACATCATAATGTGTGTAACTTGACGCCTCAGTTTACCTGGTACCCTGCTGAGTTGGCATCTGCCACGTACGTTTGATTGACCCTAATATCCAAAGCGTGAATTTAAATATGAAAAGATGGCGCATGCTGATGTACTTTTATTGTTATTAGACTTATGTACGCATAAATAAACAATTTCGAGTTCATTTTGAAATTTCCTATTTGACGCGCTAAATGGAAATCTCGTCTCGTTTATGATGAACTAAATTTTAGAAGCTTTTATTTGTATATTTCTACAACAGCTACGGAAACGGGAGTGCAAATCGTACATATTAGGTAGATAGGTACCTCTCTACCTATGCCTACTGTGAAGCGTGCGCATACAGACGTGTCTGAACTCTGAAATATACTCGTATAATCCCATTTCTGCAAGTTACATTGACATCCCAATACTGAGAATGTTTGGATCTCAGCTCTTCGGGATGATATAACGGGCCTCGCAAACATAAAGGTAGAGTGGTAGCAATGTGTGTATAGGTATTAGGTATCTACATATACTTACTCGTATATTGAACGTCGCGAAGTCGCGTCGTCCATCTGAAATATTAATGCCCAAGCCTATCATTGGATAATAAACTCATCAAGCTCATAAATCGATAATGGCGTCAAGCAGAGAAGGATGTCTGCTGGAGGCATCGTAATAACACGTTGTTGTGGAGGAGGAGGAGGAGGAGGAGGAGAAGAAGAAAAAGAAGGAGAATAAAAAAAAGAAAAAATACGTATTGAAGTCGGACTATTATGATCGATGCTCTGTTTTACATTGTCTTCGCATACAATAATGGACTCGGTATTACGAAAATAATTTGGTTCCAAATTGTGAACTCATATACACGCAGGGTGTGTCTCATAGTTTATACGTGGACCCTACACTACAACTATATCAGATTTTATTATCGAGGCGACTTGCCACGGACGTTCCCTCCGCGTATTGCTCTCATTTAGCAGATACCTATACCTACACGTGATTTTCATTATCTTTTTTCATTTTGGATTTTTTAGAATTTACAAGGCGGCACTTATTATCCATTATTATTATTACCATCATCATCGGCATTTTTTTTTTTTTTTTTTTTTTGAAAATAGTTACCAATGCTATACAGTGTTTACAGTGTTGGAACGCATGATGCATAGGTACAGATGATACCTACCTACCTATTATCTAGGTAGTTAGTTAGACACACACACACACCCTAACAATCATTGTTTTATTAAACTTCCTTCCTTCGATTGTATTCACCGGATTTTCTCATTGCTATACGTCGAAACCACACGCCGAGAACATAATATAACGATGGACAGTTTGTTTATGCTCTTAGCGGGGTTCTTCGTCGTGTCACGTTTCATTTTCGATGCAATGCGATGCGTCGCGCTGCTTCGACTGCACTACGACGATCAGTGCGCCGTGAATACGATAAAAAATACGTAACTTAGTTTTTCCCATTAGGAGATATTCTACTGCTGGCTGATAAACTATTATTTCCAGTATTATTTGTGTTATTTGTCAGCGCGTTGCTAAACGTATGCTACAGGAAATGAGGAATGACCGTTAATTTATTTATGAGAAAGGTTTTCAAACCGAGCAGGGTTGAAATGTGATTTTCAGTTGGAAGTTTTTACGCAATACCGTTAGTGCCACTTGGCCCACTGCATACAATGTATTTCGCTATCGTGCGAACTGAGCATATTCTCGCGTTAGATTATTCGAATTTTCGGTTAAAGTCGACTTTAACGTGTGAAATCCGTTACCATAATTATAATGTTGATTAAAACCGAAAAATGATACGCATTAACTAGTTAGAGTCGACTTAAACAGGTCGCTGTTAGTTAAAGATGATTATTGTAGGCCTAGGTGGAATGAAGGTCAGGTCCATGCCGTCGACCTCCTCACCATGCCCAGATTGGGTCCAAAATGGTCTTAATCGCTGGTGCTTTGTTAGTGTAAGATAATACAATAAGAGAGCTTCTTCTTCTTCACAGCACTACCCCTTCCCTTGGGGAGCACATTGTGGAGCCATCCCTCACGTGGTCGGTACGAGTATCGTTGCCAAGCGTTTTGTTAATTCTGCGCAAATATGTGTACGTTACTACTGTACTTTTGTTAATGCACCCAAAAACCGTCTGGAGAGGCTGGCTGGAGGCACTTAAACTAAAGGTAATCAGTTGAAGTGGACTTTAATGGTAACATACCTACGCGTCGCGTAGGTACGAGTATGTACTGTACATTTAGGGCGGACCGAAAAAAAATCGGGGGTCTCTGATTTAGCTGAAATTTTATTATGTGGTAGGGTTTGAGTTGAAACCATCCCATATGAATTTTTAGTCCCATAACTCACCTTCAAATGGAGCTGTGACCCCTCAAAGTAGGGTATTTTTCGAAAAAATCGCGGTTTTTCGCGTTTTTTACCTCTAAAAAGAGTGTCAATACTCGAATAGCATATTTTGAAATTCTTCAAAAACATGAATGTGAAACACGTTAAAACTGTTCTCGGAGAATGAAAGGAACGCTCTGCGTACCGCGGCTGCCGCTTTGGCTTCGCCATCAATTCTTACTGCTCTTGCACGAGAACATTTTTAAACGTCGCGTCGCGTCGCATCGCATCGCATTAAAGCGTGAAGATCAAACGTCAACGCGCACTTAAAAACCAATAAACTTACCATCAATATTTGTTTAAAAATTCGGCCATAATATGTATATGTAAAATAAAAAAAACATACTTACCAAGAACCGTTTTTTTTTCTCCTTCATCATTCCGTAATTCGACGAAAGACTACAAAAATTATATGCGTTACTCCGCTCTGCGTTGTCGTTTACAAAAATGTTTCGCCATAAAAACAAGAATATCCGGTAGTAAAAAACCAGCCGAATGTTGGAACGCGAATAAAATGTATAAAAATCTAAATTATTACTAATAAAGTTGCAGTTTGCTTTCGTTCTTCTGTATCAAATCACAAGGCGAATAGCCGCGCGTATTGCACACCGGCAGCGTAGATGAATGATTCCAATTTTTTTTTTTTTTTTTTTTTTTTTTTTTCGTATTCCATTCTCTTTACAAAATTGTGACCATCTTCTGGCGCTGACTTCGTGAAAAAGGACATTCACTGGGACTGTTCGTTGCGTTATGGAGCCTTGTTGCGTTTAACGATGAAATGACGATTACGTCTTTACCAGAAAACATCCGATTTTTGGACAGCCAACGATCGTTAATCTAAAATTTCCTACCGGGAGTAAACCGTCCATTCACCCTACTCATTTCCGGTCTTCTACGCGAACACTGTACGATGACTTTAAAGACATACGCGTATGTAATACACATAACGTGCGAGTATACGGAAGCTATACGTAGGCTAGAAAGGTCACCCCACCACCCCACCACCCCATCAGCCCATCATGTGCATCTCGAATTCCTCGACCGCAGAAAGCCGAACCAAAGACGTGCGAAATTCACGACGCGGCGCCAAATCAGCGCAAAGGGATGCGTATTCTAGAGTATTTGCAACGTCGTCGAACTTTGATCCGTTTCCATTATTTATGTCGTCGAATAATCGTACTTTCTTCAGATAATTTCACAATCATCCGCGCGGGACGTCCACGGTGATTCTAACCGTCGAGTTTTTTCTTTTTGGGAGTTTCATCAGCACCAACCAAAACAGCAGGTCTCGACGCCCACGATTCAATTTTATCCTCTTTGTTTCTCTACGACTGTATCTATCTATTCCTTCGGAGGGCGTCGTCGTATCGATAGTAAAAATCGATTTCAATTGTTATTCATTACCGCTGAAAATCTAGTAATCGTTGGTTGTTGAATAACGTTCGTGACATTAGTATCATTAAAAGCTGGAGAAGGTAAGGAAAATGCGTGTCATAATTTAGTGTTACGCGTTTTTTCCTCGTCAAAAGTACCCCTCGCCTCATTCCCTTTTTTGTCGAAACGGTTTCATTTGCAAATCGACATTTTCAAGATTTGTGTACATTCTGTATCTGTATGTCAGCGTTCAACTTTTGTTGCGATGTTTATTCGACGCCCTTAACACAACGTTATTGTCATCATTTTCTGA
>QBDW01006259.1:0-61369 GCA_003261595.1 Maconellicoccus hirsutus | reverse complement strand
TTCCCTTTTTTGTGGATCTAAGCCCCCTAAAATCGGTTTTTTGCTTATATCTTGGTGAAAACTGGTTTTATCAAAAAAATAGTTTAGTTCAAAATTGAAACCCACTAAATTCTCTACAAAATGCATATATTAAGAGTTGATGTAGCTGGCTTAGATTCCGAGCTACGTGCGATTGAAAAGGAGCATTTTTCATGAACAGACGACTTTTTAGTCTAATTGTGTAGGGTACAATTATTCGGCACTAGATTAGCAAAAAATGATTTTATGAAAAAAAATAGCTTAGTTCGAAGTTGATGCCTACTAAATCCTCTACAAATACGGTATTTACAAAACTAGGCTAAAAAATAATCAAAACCCCCCTTCTTTGTGACGCCACAGCTCGGAAACTAAGAAAGTAATCTAACTTCTTTATAATGGAATTCGTAAAGAATTTGGTCATCCTTCATTTCAGCTATTATACATTTTCACGAAAAACCATTTTTTCCCATGGTTACGGGTGAAAAACTAATTTCATACGAATTTTGTGAAAAATTCACGAAAAATGCTCCTTTTTCAATCGCACGTAGCTCGAAATCTAAGCTGGTTACATCAACTCTTAATGCATGCATTTTGTAAGAATTTAGTGGGTTTCAATTTTGAACTGAACTATTTTTTTGATAAGACCAGTTTTCACCAAGATATAAGCGAAAAACCGATTTTAGGGGACTTAGATCCACAAAAAAAGGAACTTGCAAACATGACATTTGTTCCGGAGTGAAGTATGTTGTAAAGGGTATCGAATACTAGGTATATACTAAAATTCAGCTCATCACCTCGTTTTGCAAACTCGAGGCCACTTTCGGGCTAGATTGACTGGGCTGAAAATAAAATCTATTGAATTGAAATCATATGAATGTTAAGTGATATTTATAACTTTCGAAGTTTAAATTGTGTTTAATTGAAATTAAAAATAATTAATGGAATAAATTCAAATTCGCCAGTACTACTTTGTTTATTTACATTTTTCCATGTTGTCAACCCAGTTTATACAGCACAAAAATTCTCGACTTCAAGATGGGGTACCAAACTAATCCGATCGTTCGCTGAACCATTGAAAGTAGGTATTTCATTACTAATCTAGGGTAATTTAGCCACTTAATTGCAGTAAATACATGAAGTTGAAATGTTGCTTTTATTTTTTGTAGCGATGAGTGTTTCGATAAGTATTATTAATCGAAATCGACAAATTTTCAAACACCGACTTAAATTTCCAAGCTCAACATCCATCCATCTTTTTATGCTACCGTCAAGTACATCGTTAAAAAGTTCAGTAGGCTTTCATAATGAGCGAAAAAAAGACAAAATTCTCAATTCAAATCAGACGCATTAAAAAAATGACGCGCGTAACAGCTAAAATACGTGGTCGATAAAGCCATCATTTCTTACTATCTTCCATGAAGAGCTTCCATACAGCCATACAGGTCGCCTGATATTCTCACCGAGTTACAGTCTGCGAACCACCAAGACTAGAATGATTGGACGATACACATGGGATAGGTAAAGAGAGGAAATAATGGCGACGACGATGACGACGACAACGGCGCTACGTAAATGAAAGGGAAAAGCCATTGCTCCCTCTAATTCAAGGACGCCGCAGCCAGACGTACATCGTATACATCCTCGTGTCTCTCCGCTAGGATGTTCGCGATTCTTACCGAAACAACTTGACATTCTGACGCAGCAACGTAATTACACGTTAGGACGTTACTAAATTTCCACTACGCACTATTCAATTCGGTTATTTGTTGTGTAATAATACTACAATCATCGCAATATCTTATTTCCTTCGAAATAGTACAGGAAACACGCGAAAAACGCTGTTTTCCAAACAGCAAACGTTACAAGTTACAGTTGACAATTCTCCGCCAATTGTCAATTTTGATTCTTTCGCTATCATTTAAAAAATAGTAAAATCAGAAATGTGAAAAAAAAATGAAGTACCGATTATTCAGGCAATTCAACGCCATCTTCAGGTCATAACAATTTCATTCGCTTCGTTCTTCGTTCCCAACGCAATTGACGATGTTTTCACTGCATACGATCTTGACCTTGAAATACCATTTTCACGATAACCGCTTTTTACAGCGTAGCTTTTCGATCGGTCAAGTATTTCAATTTGATAATTCAATGTTTCTTCGAACTCGAGAATTTTTTAGTAAAATTATGCAACTCGGATTTGCAAATCAAGTAAGGAACTCTTTGTGGTACTTAATTGCCAATAAATAAATTACCTTCGTTAAATATAATTCATTTCACACGATACCATAAATATCTTTTTCACCAGCATAACACAATATCTACACCATACTAAAGAATTTCGACTACCGTCAATTTTCAAGCCGATACCTTTCTTATCCATCGTTGTAAAAAAATAAAAAAAAAACAAGCCATCACAAAACACCAAATTCAATACCACATTGTGAGCAAAAGTGTTAATCATTAACGATGCCTATTGAATAATACGAGTAAAGCCGCGGGGATGTACCAACATTAATATCCGAAACACGAAGAGAAGGGAGAAAATCACAAAGCTGGGTAAAGTAACCGGCATACGATGGAAACATCGCGTTCGAAGACTTGCAGAATAACAGAAAGAAAAATAATTTAAAACACATTCCTTAAAAAATACAATAGCATTTACAAGTCAATAACCACCACGTATATGGGGCATTGAAAACTTCCGACTAACAAGAAATTACATTTACATTGACAATAGTAATATTCGCTGATTTCAATAAAAAAAACGACTATTAATCTATAAGTTCTCGATGCGACAATGCGACATTCTACACTAATCCCAGTACCACAATCAAGCGCAGGTTAATATAACAACAAAGAGTCGAGCTATTATGCATAAATTAAAATCAGGTAATAATGAATTCACCCACTGAACTTTTCAACTGATGTCTCTTCATATAACGAGGGCAACATAAAAAGGTAAAAAAATGCACATATTCTACACCGTACCCAATATCATGCATTAGTCACCTAAATACAAAGAGTAATCGTCTAGATACAACAAAACAAGAATTTCAATGTGTCTAACTCCTAAATACACTGTAATCATTGAAATTTCCGACCATTCGAAACGGGTTAAGCTGCGACTAATGAACCGTTTCGACAAAATGCATCGTTATACCCATAAACGACCTTGAGCGAGTGAAATCGATTTTCATTTTAACCTTTTTTTTTGCGCTATTACTGTAACTTATTCGTTTTCTATTAGCAAGTCATCGTTTCAGAATCTTTACGTAATACTAACTTCTACATACAATGTCTTGACCGTTTCTTTTGTTTTTCATTTTTCTTCAACAATATAAATAGACGTATGTGTGTATGTGTACCATCCAAGAAATCCAAAATAAACGAGAAACAAGAAATATTTCTATAACATCTTGAGCGTTTTCTTGGGTGTAAAATAATCGAAGAAATTCGTACATCAAAAGATGAAACCATTTTATGTAGCATATTGAGAAACAGTGCCTTGAGAAAATGAAAAGAAATCGAGAATAAAAGGCTACGGAGAAACTACATCAAAAACAGTTCTACCTCTTTCGCCGTTGGGTATTTTTAATAACGAAACGAATATCGTTGTGATGTATAATACGATCAATTTGGAGAATTTTCTTATTGATTTTTCAAATATCGCGACGAAATTATTGCTCGTTTTGTTGAAAGCAAACCACACGAGAAAATAATCAGCGATTTGTACGAAATAGCAAAATACAAAAACATTTTTTCAAAACTTGAATTTTTTTTCGCAAATTTATTAAGTATATGAAACTCCTTGTTATTTTTTTCGCAATTATTTCAAAATCATACATAATAAATGTCGTATCGTTGTTATGAAAAAACAATATTGTGAAAAGCGAACGCAATTTTCACAAATTATGCATTCAAGCAAATCATGAAAATTAAAAATCACAAAACAAAGCAACGGAATTTTTTAGATTTTACTTCCCTCGAAAAAAAATAAGCATCGGAACCAAACCAGAAACCAAAACCAAAATAATTAGCAAACCAGAAAAATCGTTCGATAACTGAAACCAAAACCAGTTACTCCGGATAACCAAAACCAAAACAAATCTCACTTTTATCTTATTTTGGCTTCTCTACTTTTTGAAGCTTTTTTCTTTTTTTTGCAGAAGCTGAAATTGAAGAAACTGTGACTTGCTTCTGTTCATTTACTTCTTTTTCAGGTCCAGTGATGGTAAATTCGATGATTTATTGATCTCAACTAAAATTTTTTTGATTTATTATTTTCGTGTTTTGTATCACTTTAATTTTTAATAGGTCTTCAACGTGTCTTGAGCTGATTTAAGATTTGATCGACTCATATTTCAAATAATAAGTATAATTAAAACTGGAAAAGTCGATTATAAGTTTATGAAGAATGTGCAGATATTTCACCAAGGTTTCACTTAGCTTCTTTGGAACCAAAACCAAAATTAAAATTTGTATCGATTCTAGTCCCCAGTAAAAAACCACATACCCCACTTCGGGTTTTGATTTTTAATCGATTCATTATCAAGTACTGTACACAACCACATATGTAGATAACAAAGGATATCCTACAAAAATCTACGTGACTTTTGAGCGATACAACGAAATGTATTGTACTTTAAAATTATACTCATATCATGTCAAAAACGTAGCATTCAATCATGGTGAATTGTTAAGAATATTTTTTCAGAATACAGAATCTCTTCGCTTGCGTACGACCAAAGAATGACTTCATTAGTAAATGAAAAATTACAGGTAAAACCACAATATAACCGTACAAACACGATTTCTTTCCAACTAGACTTCGATAGAAAGGATGTACCGAAGTCGTACATAACGTAAGAAGCAGACATGCAGACATGAAACGGAAGTTGCGTAATAAAGAAAGATGGAAAATACCTGTGCCTGTACGCTCTCCCTCATGAATTTCTGTGTAATGAATTCAAACTACACTCGCTTAATTCACTTCAGCACCGGTTGAATTAATGGTCAACGTGAGGTGTATAGTGTTGAATTAAAAGTACTATTTCGAAAATTAATCATTTTGTTTGATTTTAACATTTGAAATGTACTTCGACGATACGAAAATGGGATAGTGCACTTGTTTTTGTAACACTTCAAACGTTTTTGAAACTTTTCCTAAATACTCGAACGTTGCGTTATTTGCGTCGAATTGGAGTTTCTAAATACACGATGTAGGAGTAAAACGTACACATCAAACAAAAACCAACATTTTTGTTTGAATATGGAACTCTTCAGACACTGAAGGCAAATTCATTAGTCGAATTCGAATTTATGTGCGGTTTGTTTACAGGAGCATTCTCATAATCACTTCAAATTGATAAGAAACCAAACATACTCACTCGTTCCTTTAGATACCGAGTGTCTAATTTATCTATGAATTGATCTTAGCCACCTGATAACAAGTTGTTTTTAATTGCGAATTGGTGACATTTGTTTACGTATTGTTAAGTACAGTGATCAATGTTGCCAACCAAACCTTTTACACGAAAACTCTCTAAAAAAGTGGCCAAGATCAATTCGACACCCGGCAAATTCCTTCGATTAATAATTTACTTTCGATCTAGCCTAGTAAAACATTATATGTGCATTTTACTAACAAGTAGCCACCGTAGAAAAACGCTTACATAAAACTGAAAAATTCATAAATTACCTGTTCGTACATCTCAAAGTAACTTCGATTGTTCAATTAAACGAAAAAAATCGAAGTAACCGACCTAGATAAACACGCGGGTAAAAAGTAAAAACTTCGCGCTCGTTAGACGTTGAGTAAGTACTACGACATCCAAGGTTAAAATTAAATACCAAATCGTGTATTGTAATAGAACCAAACGTCTAATAAACTAATTCAACAGCGACGAACGAAAAACGTAAAATTCGAATTATAAATCCAACATTTTAAATACACTTGCCGCCGAGACGAGCGAAAATTCAAAACAGCGCCAATGAGTACGATTTGAAAATTTCACAATGAACCGAACTTCACGCACACAGTCACACAAACACGCAAATACCAAGTATCACAGAACGGTGAATAATATAGAACTCCGACGTATCGAAAAAATTAGAAATCCGAAACATGTTTACAAAACGCAAACACCACATCAAACATACGACCGCTTATGGTACGAGTCACGCGACACAATGCGTTCGCGTTCCGTCGTTTCAAAACGTTCCGTTCGATGACGGCTATAAAACTCTTTAGCCCGTCTCGCTCGTTATTAGCGTCTCACTCGGTTTTTTTTTTCATTCATCTCTCTCATGCCGTCCTTCTAGCTTACACCACGCCGTACATCATTCCCACTCGGTCACACTGGTACTCGCGCTGACGTTGGTACGGGTACGGTAGTAGGTAAAATACGTAGACGTTACTGCGTGTATGTGCACACTACACAATATACACGACCAAGTTTTAAAAAAAAACCCATCGCTCTGTTCTTCTCTAGCGTTCTCCCACTTCCACCGTTCTACCTTTTAGGCTCTTACGTTAAACGTGCAGCGTTTCACGGTGTTGAAGTTGGCCTTCTAACGCCAACAGTGTTACCAATACACCAGAGCGTCTTCCAGTTCCACCTACACTACAGACTGACTGTTCCATTGATCTCACTTCTTGCTTTTAGCACCACTTGTTAAAGTTTTTTTGCAGAAATAACAAATTAGTGGGATTTACGTTCGTAATACGGATTAATGTAAGTAATGTCGCCAATCTAAATCTCTGCAGAAAAACTTTGATGAGATAAGAGCTCAAGATCACAGTGATAATGTCTGATCTTCAAATCAATTGTTTATCTTGGAGAATTTCACTAAAAAATTGTTCGGGATGAGTAGCATTGAAGATGATGAAATGGGAAACCAATTCGATATCGATAATGAAAATTTGTCATTAAACTAAAACAATGAATATATGTACTTCAGTAGCAACAAGCAATTAATACTTCGCCTGTGACAACAAAATAAATGTCATATAACAAATTTACTTTCGACAAGTTCCTAATCCACATCATCGCACAAAATTATTTCACGGGGTTGACCAGCTTCAAATAAACAAATGGTTCAACGGTCGATATAAAAAGTAAATTGCATACTTACTTATCATGTTATCAAGATCTGCCAGTTATCTAATTCTATGTCTATGCAGATATGAGATTTTTGGCAACGATTGTAAGTTGGTAACATTTGTTTTAGATTCATGTTACTAATTTCGCTAACCCGAATTACCAAATGAAATTGTTAAAAAGGTTGGTCAAGATCAGTAGGCCATTTTAGACAACCAGTACGTTGATGCGTAGTAGTCTACAAGTAAATGAAACTCAATAGATTCACAACAAATGTTGCTCTTCGTATGCAAAAAATACCAAGTCAGAAGTAATAAGTGCAAGTAATTCTGTGGTACTATCGAGAGACAGTCGAAAAAAGAAATTTTTGTTTTATTAATTGTAATCAGACAACAGATATGTATTTCAAATTCGTTACTAAGCGTAACAGTTAGAGTCAATTTGCTCGTCAAAATTATCTCCATGAGTTTTTTGTTTAGATGCACATATGTAATTCGTCTATTGCCTTCATAAACAAATACTTACATATCGTAGAAAAAAACGTATTACAACCAAGTTTTTGAGATGGTATTCAAATATGAACGCGATTGAAATTTCATTTCAAGGCCTTTACACATTCTGGGTCAATCAGTGTTACCAGATAATATAATGACGGAGTTCTTCGTACATTGATAATATGTTTCTAATTTCTAACGAATAAATTAAAATGTAAATATAATTTTACTGCTTCATCTGCAGCCCGCACTAGTGTAATATACATTTATATAATGAAAATTCTAATAATCAATAGGCAGATACATATCAAAGTACAAATTTGATTTCAGCCCAACTTATAAAAATTTTGGTCATTAGTTATAAGATAGCATTTGTTTACACGAATTTAAAACAGTCAACTTTTCAAATCAAATTGATTCCCTAAAAGATGAGTGGAACTATAATTCTGAACTTCACTTCATACGAGAGGAAATGAAGTAAATCTTATTTGCATGAAAACGTATTTCGAAAATGTATCCACACAAACTTTGTAAATAAGATGAAATAAGACGATATGTTTTCTTGACTTTTTAATATATTTCGTTTCTTAAATCACTAATATCCGCATTTAACGATGTTTTACAAATTCGTATATTACTAAATAAGTAAGTTTGCTGGTTTACTCATTTAGGCATTCTGACAGAATAGAGGAAACCATTTCGCACATATAAAAGAAAGAAATAAACCTCACGTTTAATTGGTGCGCTGCGTTTGCATAATTATGCATTTATGTACTTCTTTATAAATTGAGAATTTATATAAATAATGAAATTATCCACCGCATCCATAATAGTAAATAGTCAGATAGGTAAAAGAAGAAAAGGGGAAAAAAGAACATCGAAATCAGCAACTAAGGTCAACTAAGCATGCTGGTTAAAGAAGTTAACGTGCAACCTTGAACAACGAGTACAGGGAGAACATTAAAACTAGTTAATACCGCATTACTGCTTCCTACAATCACACATGTTCTCAATATTATTGCTGTATGTACTATTGAATACAACAGCGAACGACACGATGATCGTGAAAAATTTTTTTTTTAAAGTGATGATAGGGTATTCTAAATTCTAACATAAAGGAATTACTCCGTCGAAACGATTGATAATGAATATGACAACGATCGTATATTTTACATGAAATTACCGTTAAAATGTGTTCGAATTCAACACGCAAGATACGCCAATTCAACGAAATTGTAAAATGTACATTTCGTTTTCAGTTTTACACAAAACTTAATCAATCAATGCAATAATTAGTTCACTTTTGAATGATTCGATCTATCGACATTATCGTTAAAAATGTATTTTTAAAAACAAAAATAATAACCATGTTACATTCGAAGCTCGAATTTCAAAATTCACAGAAAAGTTACCGCTTCGTAATGAAGCAAAATCAAAAATAAATCAATAGATAAATCCATTGTTTAATGCCTTATGAAGTTTGAATATGCAATTTAATTGACAATTACGTCGTTTTGGTACTCTAGTATTTGAAAATTAGTATTTTAGTTTTATTTTTGAGAACCGCTCAACATATTGCACACTTGCTTACAGGACAACAGTATAAAACACATCAATGTAGATGGATAAAAGTTGGTCCATGTTTATAGCTTCATAGTTCATACCCAACGATACACCAACACCGCGTGAAAATCTTTTACCTTATTAAAAAAACTGTTTTCTTATTTACAATTACTTTTCAACGAAGCTGGAATATTTCATTCAGATAAAGATATGTAATTCGATTTTATGATATATGAGTTAGTCTGAAAAACGAAACAAAACGCCATTTCTTTTTGCGAACACAGAGAGTGTAAATTTGACTGCCATATTTTTTATTAAAAAAGTAAAATTGTGTGTTGTACCCCTATCCTTAGAAATATTTCCCATCCATGACAGAGAGACCTTTAAGAAGATTAAATGAAAAACTACATCAATTGCCCTAGATTCATTTCACATTATGTAATTCAGTTACGCATACGTCACATCGTTTATATCATCGTTTTTCATTATTAGAACAAATTTCTCATATAAAGATCTACACTTTCTCGAAAAAATCCGTCTACTGTGCGTTACAACGTTAATGACTTCATTCAATTTTGAAAAAGAGCAACAATATTTGGACCAACACAAACAGGCTGTTGAAGTGGAAAGGCATAAGTAGGTCAAGGCAAGAATTCAATTGCAATTAAAATGATAAAACAACCATGCGTTATGATATACTGTATTAGCCCATTCAGGCACATTTTGCTTAGGAACTAAGCGTTTCATTTTTTCATAATTTTTTTCAATTGATTGAAACTACAAACGAATATTTTTTAAATATTTGAATACCTTTTTTAAAAAAAAAAAAACAGAAATAAAATGGGTTTTCACGAAAGGCTTTCAACAATTTTCGAACGTCAATCCATAATTTTATACATTAATTAATTATTTACATGATCCTATAAATTGAACATATATTTTTATAATCTTTTCCAATATTCATGCTGCATCCAAAAATTGAAATACTGTAAGTAAATGCGAATGAAAGCTTGTGAAGAGAAATGTTCAAAATATACGTAGATGAAAACTGGTATTGAAGTTTTGTGAGAAAACAAAATTGTTAAAATAAAATATAAGAAACACTCACCGAACAAAGTTGAAATTAGAAGTCAAAAAGCATCAGAGCTACATCATGTAATTGGAGACTGAAAAAAAAAAGAAACAAAACTATTAATCAATAACAAATGATGTAGTAGGTTTAAACGTTTTGAAGAACTTATGAAGCAACAAAATATACTACGCTGTAAAAGAATTAAACTCACACGCAAGTAAATGTTCTGAGCAATATTTTATATCACAATGACAATTGTTTTCATTTAGTCAAGATTTTTAACGAAATAGATCGTGGCAACTGATGAAGACAAAAGATTGAACAATTAACTATCATACTATTCTTAATAGGTGTACATAATCTGAAGTACATGGTGGAATAGAAAATGAATGGAAGAATATTTGACCAAAATTAAAACACTGTTAGTAAAATTGTTAACAGGTAAGAGCAATAACATTTGAGTTTTCTATGTACAAAATCAGGAGTAACTAATAATCCATTTCAATAAATAAAAGAACATCTGCGCATATACTTCTCCCATAATTAAGTAATGTTAAACTTTGAGCATATAATAATTTGTTGACAAGGTGTTTACATAATTATTTACTTCAACATTGGAAAAAATTGAAAGTAAATTGATAAGAGAGTACCTAATTTATAAAAAAGAGGGCAATTGCATTACACAAATTCATTGTATAAACCTTACTTGATCACGGATGATTGGTAAATTTCATAAAATGGAAGTTTTAAAATAAAACACGAACGATATCATAATCAAAACGTCAAAACATTTTTACCAATTTTTAAATAATGGCATTATGTTGTGTTTCTTGAGGATTTTACTTTCTGGAATTTGAAAATTGAAATCAAAGAGAAGACGTTGCCCAACCACACTTTGATACACACGGGTCTAATATTACAAATAATGGGAATTTTTTTTTTTTTACGCCACGTTCACCGAATTTCCGCAATCATATTCTTTCGTAGCTTCGTACATCCTTCATACATCACATTGTAATTAATACATGGTCCTAATCTAAAAATTCAAAATGCAGGATTAGGACTTCTCATTCTTAATCTTACGTGTTGCAGATTGCAATTGCACCCAATAATTCTTGCTTTTGGAAATCAAAACTGAAAACGAAAAACAGATAAATTAGGAGCTGTTGTCTTGTCTCTTATCTGTAATTACCTCATTGATATTTAATATTTATGTGATCGATAAAATAAATCACAATTCAACAGAAATAGATTGTTATTTACAAGTTACAACTTCGAAGTATATGACGAATATAGCGATGAAGAAAGCAAGTTTTATATTAGTTTGTAATATTAAACGCATCTCTTCAACATGCAAAAAGAAAAATATCAAAAGCATTTTGTACCTCTCATTGACGTCATCATAAACGCGGGGTTTTAGTCTTTTTAATATTTTTAAACCATTTCATTTTTAAATTTTAAGTTCAAATAATTCACTTTTCATTATCCAGTTCCAGTCATACCTGATCCCGACAATTTAAATTAGGTACTCATTTTGATTTCTGAATAACGCGTTACACTTAAAACAGAATGAAAAATTATGGGAAAAAAATATTGGGAACAGCCATACAAACGTACCTTTAATTTTTTAATTACAAATTCTGATGAACAAAATTTCATCCGAATTTGCCAACAGTATTAGAAAAAACGGAAGCTCTGGCACACATTTATTACGATTGATGGAATTTTATTTCAGGTAGGTAAGTAGTAGGTAGCTAGGTAGTAGGTACTAGGTAAATGATAGGTACCTATACAAAATTAATTATTTGTACTGAAACGAATAATATGTACCGTGTGGATGATTGATAATGGGCCCCATGGGCCACCCTGGGAAAATAATGAATTTTTTTCGGTTTTATCGTAAAAATGGCAGCAATGGCTTAAACAATGTTGAATTGGACAAAATTTTTTTCATTGAAAAATCAAATTTGGTAATATCAATCTATTCTCAAGTTGAAAAATTGCAATTAATGTAGTTTTTATCAATTCTAAAAACAGTGAATAAATTGCAATTTTTCAACTTGAAAGTGAATTGATAAGACCAAATTTGATTTTTTATTGAAGAAAATGATATCTAATTCAACATTGGTTAGGCCATTGCTGCCATTTTTACAGTAAAACCGAAAAAAATGTGATTTATTTTTCCGAGGAGGCCTACAATTAGTCGGCCGCCCCGCACGTGTTCATTCGAATAATAATTTCGTAATTACTTTGCTTAAATTTTGTTGTTTGACTATGGGGATGTATTAGGTTGTGGAATAATTTTTCTTCTGCTTTTGATTTGAGAAATTTCTTGGAGGAAGAAAGGAAAAACAAGAACCGATAATGAGTTTAATCAATCTATTGTATCTTACCCAACTATTTTACCCAAGTAATTACCTAGTTCCTTATCTACCTACTTAGTACTTACCTACCCACATATTTAAGCAATGGAAATGAATGTTCAATAAAATTACTAAAAAAATTGCAAAAAAAATTTAACGAGCCAAGGTATGTGTCTCCTTACAGATTTTCTGTTTGTTTTGTCAGAAATAAAATAAAGACGACTAATTACTTAACGATATTTCATCCTCATATCCACGACAGGTTCAAGCACCTCATAATCATTTATTGTGCAGATTAAGCAGCATTAAAACTGCTACACACGGAGTTCATATCCAGTATTGGGTGCCAGTGCCACAGTTGCTTTCTCCTCTCTTTCTAACATTTTACTGGAACTGCATTAATATACATGAAGTGAACCTGTTATTTACTGGAGTACCTGTAGGCTAACAGCTCCTCACAAATACGATTGATAGTACTTTACCACAAAAGTAGACGAACCGTCGTGAACATGCGGTCGTTTGTTTCTTCATTTTGTGGTGCGGTAGTGAAATAATTGAAAATTGTGGAAGTGATCGTTATGTGAGGTTTTTTTCGTAAGAAAAATTGTGCGGCAAATGTAAAACTGCGTTTTTTGATGTGTCATTTATTTGGTAAGTGTGCATGGGTGTTTGCATTATCAATATTCATTTTTTTCTTTCATCAAACGCTTGTTTCTGCATCTTTATGCATCGATTTTTGTAAAGAACAAGTTGAATGAGGTACCTGTTCAAATTTGAATGCAAATATAGCCTATTATGTGTATTTTCAAATATTACTTAAACACCAATAAATTTTACACTAATACATTAAATTAACCTTATTAATAAAGGTTAATGACCGCCGTAATGTGTAAAATTGATAAATGAAATGGAATAAAATAGCGCTAAAATTTTCATCGTTCTTGTTCGTTTTTCAAAAATTTTGTGATCGGTAATTGTTGACAATTTATTTCTGTTTTTAAGAAAAAGTGTTTATTTATTATTAATAATTTGAAACTTTGAAGCTATAAAAATAAGGAACTAGAAGAATGGGTAAATTTTCAGTTTTTTTGGTAAATAAATGTTTGGTACCTACGTAAGGTACATATGTAGGTAACCAGTCATTCATAAAATAGTTTAATATTAACGTTTAGAGTAAAGAAACACGAGACGTCGTTTTTTCTAACATTATTTACTTGAATACCACCAAAGACTAGTAAGCAAGAATAAATTTCACATTTTAGAGCAGTATAATATAATCCTATCTACGAAGTTCATTAATTAAACCCAAATCTGTTATTGCAACTGTAACATTCGCCAATGGTTGCTTATGTAGGTAAAGGTATACTTAATACTTTTTGCTCTATTTGGCGTTGAATTGTATGTTTTGCATGCACGTATGTATGTAGTATGTGCATAGTACGTACATACGTATCAGTAAAGTTTCCAAGCTTTTTCTTTTTTTGTTGAAACCCCCATGATTTTGTGCACTTTATAAATTAATGTATGGTCATACGTACTGTACGTACATTGATCGTAGTTAGATAAATACTTCTATCAAATAGGTATGTAATAGGTATGTTAAAGTTGACAGTACATTGTGTGCGTAGGCAGATAGGCACGCATACCTTGAATGGCTCGTATCCATAAAATTATTAGGGTGGTAGGAGTCTTAAGTGATAACATTTTTGTAAATTAATCAACGATTAAGTATCGTCCTAGTTTGGTTTTTTTTTTAGTCACATCTTACATTGACGATTATTTTTTTACTAATTCATATTAATCTATTTCGATCAAAAGAACATTGAAACTGTTGAGAGAACACGATTTTTCAACTGAATAAAAACTTATATGAAAGAAGAAAAGAAACAATGATAGAAAGAGCTGTTAGAAGATTCGACCTACATCTACATAAATACCTTAAACCCTATCATGATACGGCTATTCGTTTGATACTTTGATACACAAACCTTCAAAGAAGTAACTGTGCATCTCGTGACGACACTATATTCCATCCGGTTATTAGTATTTTTTAACCTTTAAAATGGTAGTTGCAAAATTTTAAAATTAAATTGCTACGTCGATGTTATTCTGAAGATACCGGGTTGACAAAAAATTACTTCATTAAATTTAAGTATCTATATTTTGAGGGTACGTAATAATTATTGGTCAGATGAGTACTTCACCGATTCAACAAAAATACCCTAAATCTCTTTGAAAAAAATTTGACACTAAAATTCAAAACATATTACATGCCTAAACCTAATAACCACTTCTTAAATAACTAAGCGTAGGTACTTAAGAATTTGTGAGCCATGAAAATGTTTTTAATTATTCAATTAAAAAGTAAACTCTATTAGTAAAATGATATTTTTCCAAAGGATTATGTACACAAAAAAATACCGATAATCAAATCTGACTGTAACACGAATGCAAAATTGAAAAAACAGCAGATGTACGATCTTATGTGCGTACGTAGACGTACTACGTACCTACTTATAAACTGGATACTTTAATAAAAGTCTCTGGAATTCATGACCAGAAATTAGAATGAAGGTCGAACCCGTGCAACGCAGAACGCGTGGACTTGTTAATCTGCGGTCAAGTTGAAGAGCGTTGACCAGGTATACAAGTCGAACGAGAATAATTACGAATCTTCCAAAACTGTTTTTAGCGGATTGACCGTTGTATTAAAATGTGATTTTAGTTCTAAATTAGCATGTTTGTGTAAAGATAGCTTACAGTTTATTTAAAAATTAGAAATTGATGACTGTAGTTAGGTGCATGAAACTCGCTGTTCTCATTTTTATTATCTTCGATTTTACGAATATGTAAAAATTATACGTATAACTATTTGGAGTAGACTTGTAAACGATCTTTTTCAATATCACGAGTTTGTTTGAATTTAAGAACAGAAAGTACCAAATACCTAATAGGCTTACCTATTACCTATCTGTATCTGCTACTACCTAATTTTAACCAACTATGCAGTGTAAGCTCAAGTACCTCTGCCCAAAGAACAAATTTGGTTTCATACATTCAGTAGCTCATATTACGAGTGTTCTATTAAACTTGATTTTATTTATTTATTATTTCACTGAGTGACTGTCGCCTCGGCTATACTTTCTCTTTCTGGCAAATGATCTCTTGTATAAATGAACGTTCGTACTTATTTTCCCTTTTTCTTCCTTCGAAAAATTTCGGTCAATTTTTATCGCATTTATCGTTAAGATTATGTTTCATTGATTTTAATGAATATCGCAACAATTACACCGTAAGCGTGATTATCTTTGAGACTTCGCTCTCACTAAACGCATGTTTCATTTTCCTGAAATATCGTTTTTGCTCACCAGTGTTGAAAAATGTCGTTAAAAAGTGGAAAACGAACGTTCGGTTTAAATCAAAAGTTTTACGTATTGTAAATGTTCCGTTTTACGTTTATTCAAGCATACAACATGGTATCTAACTACCTACCTAAGTACCTAGCAAGTTAACTATCTACTTTAGGTAATTTACTATTTTAAAAAAACAGATATAGGTACTAAATAGGTAGTTCAACACTGACAATAGATTATTCGTGAGATCGCTTCATATCTCTGAACATACTTCTACTTGCTGAGCTTAATTAAATTGAGAAAATTTGTTTGATGAAAATAGAACAACTTTTCGTTTTTTTTTTCAAAAACTCATCTTACGATTTTTAAGGTTTTTACCGTTATTTTCAAAGATTTATGCAGACGTAGGCGTGACTGACATACTTCTGGTTGAACACGGATAGCGGTACGTGTGATTCCATACCTGTACCTAACGAACAGCAAGCGTGTTCGCTACTCGTATACATTTAGTATAGGCTATAGGTATAGTAAAAGAAAGCAATGACCGTTTTTACTTTCCGAACACCGCGTAGAGTTGCAAAGAAAGTATGGCTATCGTACCGATATTCGTTTTTATTTAAAAGACAGTTTTTTCAAATTCCTCTCTCCTTTTAAATACTTTATTAAAAATTGGAAATTTTTTAATTTTTCAGTCGGGTCAGAAAATTTGTTATATAATACTTATTAGGTATTTTCTGTATCACCGCTTCATGCAAAAATAAATAATTAATTGAGAAATCGGCTTAAACTAGGTATTTTCAGAAATCAAAATTATTCATCTGATTCTAACGAGATAACAAAATTTCATCTTTTTTTCTAACTTTAGAGATTTGACTCAAGTTCTTCATTATTAATGTACTTACTGATTACTTTTGAGAATTTGAATTTTCGTGAAAAAATGGATTAAGTTAGAATTAAATTTAAAAGAAAGGTACCTATACCTAATGTACTTACTACTTATCTTTCTGTTTCTCTAAAAACTCCACTTTTTAAATATAATATTGGAGTTGAATTTGTAATCGTAGCTTTCTGGTATTTAATGATCTACCTACTATTACCACTTTTTTTCAGGTCATGATATACAGCATAGCATTACCGATGATTGGATACACGAAATCGGAAATTATCATTGAAAATTTACCGCACAAAGCGACACTAGGAAGCATAAGAATTGCATATTCCTTGTACAAAAATCATAAAAAAATTGACTCGCGCTTCAGTTTGTTGCGAAAAACGAAAAACACGTCTCGAAGATGATTAAACCAAATTGCGTCGATATCCTGTTGAAAAAATTGTTTTATAATCTGGGTTTAATCGTAGCAAAAAATCCCGGATATTTCATTATTGTACCCATTTTCTTGACATTAATTTGCATTACTGGTTTTCAAAAATTACACTATGAAATGGACTCGGAATATTTATTTAGTCCCGAAGATGGGCCAGGAAAAGCGGAAAGATCAATCGTGGAGATGTTTTTTAAAACAAATTATTCGTTCAGATTCAATCCATCAAGAATAACCAGACAAGGTAAAACCAAAAAAACAAAATAATAAATTTTTATTACGTTTTGTAATAAATTTTGGATTCTCGTAACAAAAAAATTCAAAATTATTTTCAGGAAGATATGCTAAAATAATCGCCGTGCCAAAAATAGGAAATGACATGTTGAATAGTGAAATATGGAAAGAGTTGAGATTATTGGATACCGAAATAAAGAAGATCACAATAGTTTTCGGCGAAACAAATGAAATTTCCAGTTACAATGAAATTTGTGCCAGATGGATGGGTGAATGCTTTGAAAATGATATTCTCAACTTGGATCAAATAATGGATCAAATTGAAAAGAAATCTCTTAATTTAACATTTCCCGTTATGCTAAATCCGGTGACATGGGACGCTCATGCGTTTCCTGCCTTTTTTGGAAGGACAGTCTTAGATGAAAATGGCATTATTCAGAGTGTACCTAGTGTACAACTGATGTACTTCATATCAGCGGACACAAAATCGCAAGATGAAAGGTTAGATAACGTATAAACATACAATATCCTATGCCTATAAGTGCATATAATTTAAAACCAGAATACTTATCTGAGTAATGGGTAATCACCCATTTTGTGTTTTTAGAGGAGCGTTATGGGAAGATAAATTTTTAAGCACCGTAGAAAAATTAGAGAAAGATGGTACTTTTCAATTCATATCGACGGCAAGATTTGCTTCTCGTACCTTAGACATAGAACTAGAAAAAAATACAAAATCTGTAATTCCATATTTTACTATTACCTTCATAACAATGGTCATATTTTCCATTTTCACCTGCATGATGACTGACTGGGTGAGATCTAAACCTATGTTGGGTCTCTTAGGAAATCTTTCTGCAGCGATGGGAACTTTAGCTGCATTCGGATTAGCTGTCTACATGGGTTATGATTTCATAGGAATTATTTTAGCGGCTCCTTTTTTAACTTGCAGTAAGTATTAATATTAAAAACGATGAGATTACATTTTTTTTTCTCCATTTCACCGGTCAAATTAATAACGCTAATTATTAATTACCTACTATAAATGAAAATTTTCAGGTATAGGAATTGATGATACTTTCGTGATGCTTGCGGCTTGGAGAAGAACTCCTGTTACCATGAATGTACCTGAAAGAGTTGCAAATATGCTCTCCGAAGCTGCTGTTTCTGTCACAATTACATCATTAACGGATGTAGTCAGTTTATACATAGGAAAAACTAGCCCTTTTCCAGCTATACAACTTTTTTGCATTTACACAGGTATTTTACTGACGAAAATTATCGACTTATTTAATTATTTACTCAGATTTCAATTGTTCAAAGTTCAAAGTTACTTTTTTTTGTAATTTGTAGGCATGGCGGTAACATTCATTTTTATTTGGCACATAACGTTTTTCACTGCATGCGTTGCAATATATGGTTACCTTGAGCAGAAAAATGCACATTCAATTGCATGTATACCTGTGCTACCTGTATCATTAGCACGTAAGTACATTTTTAACCACAATTCATTAAAACATTGAAACAAAAATTCTGCTTACTAAAATCAATTTTTTTTCTGTATGTTTCAGATGAAAAATCTTGGCTGTACAGAATTTTTTGTACCGGTGGGATAAACCCCAAAGATCCTGATAATCCAGAGGACAATCCAGAAAATGAAATAATGGTGTGGTGTCGCGATAACTTGGGCAATGGTTTAAACCGATGGCCCCTGAAAATCTTAGTACTTCTGTTGTTCATGCTGTATTTGGCTGGAGCAATATACGGTATTACAACTATCAAAGAAGGATTACAACGAAGTAAACTGTCAAAACCGGACTCATATTCGATAGAATTTTACGAAAGGGAAGATTATTATTTTCGAGAATATCCGTACAGAATTCAAGTTCGTGAAAATATTTTGCGTTAAAGACGTGAAAAATAATTTGAAAAGACTTAATTTTATAACTTCTGTTTCTAGGTAGTCATCGCAGGTGACATAGATTATTGGAACATTACCGTGCAAAATGAAATTGAAAATTTAACAAAAACATTTGAAAATTCACCGTTCGTTTCGCCATCTTCTATGTATACAGAATCATGGCTACGAGCATTTCTTGGTTATGCTGAGAGAAATAAAATTTTCAATGCCACAGATGTTTCCAAAGAAACCTTTATTTCAACTCTAAAAGAGGTAATGTGACAAAAAAATACCGTCGATAATTATTTGCAAATGAGTAGTTCAACAAGTGTTTTACATTTCACAGACCTGGTTGTTCCCATCGAATCCGTATTCATTAGATATAAAATTTAATCACGATGAGACAAGTATTACAGCGTCTCGTTTCATTATTCAAACTGTTAATATCACCGATGGAAACATCGAAAAAGATATGGTAAATGATTTAAGAAGAATATCTCAACAAAGTCCTCTCAATGTTACAGTTTACCATCCATATTTTTTATTTTTCGATCAGGTTGGTTTTAATATCTTACCATTTTTAATTATAAATTACAAGCTTTCAAACATTTATTGTGAATTTATGTTTAGTTCGAGCTGGTCAGACCTACGACAATTCAGTCAACGCTATATGGAGGAATAATAATGATGATAATTACTTTCGTATTTATTCCAAATTTCTCGTGTTCATTTTGGGTAGCATGTTCAATTGTATCAATTGAATTTGGTGTTATCGGATACATGGCTTTGTGGAACGTAAATTTAGATTCCATATCGATGGTAAATTTAATAATGTGCGTGGGATTCTCGGTGGATTTCACGGCTCACATATGTTACGCTTATATGTCGTCTAAGAAAGGCAATTGCAAAGAAAGGACAAAAGAAAGTTTGTATTCATTAGGTTTGCCTATCATTCAAGGAGCTTTAAGTACAATATTAGGAGTAGGTGCGTTATTATTTGTAGGAAGTTATATATTTTTAGTTTTCTTTAAGATAATATTTTTAGTCACATTTTTTGGAGCCATGCATGGCATTTTATTACTACCAGTATTATTATCATTATTCGAAAGAAAAAAAAGTATCAAAAAGGATAAAAATTGTACCAGTACGTACTGTATACCGCATGCAACGTTACCGCCGTCACCTCCTTCTATATCTCACTTGCATAATCCGAAACATTTTGGAATTCCCTTACACGGTATGGTGCAAGGTTCATCGATGGTTTTTTGCAATGTTGATAAGAAATACTGTGGTCATGAAAAAGATCAGGGTCTTGGGACATCTGAAGATTCAAGTGAAACTAGTTCTTTTCAATCACAAAACAAAAAGGATAATATTCAACAAAAATACATGGAAGGGTGGAGAAAATCGTCGCCTAGTAATTGGTCTCATTCCAGACAGGATTACATCGATGAACAACATTGGAACAATATTTCTTTGGAGTTCTTAAATCGCACAAAGATTAGTCATAATTTAGGTCATTTACAACATAGAAATTTCTACGAAGATAGACGAGCACAATAAAATTTCATTGTAAAATTCAATAAATTACGGAGAACTACTCTCGATATTCGTCTTACTACTTATCTACCTTTTACAATTTTTTGTTTATTAGTTTTATTTGTTTTGTTTTATTTTGTTTTTTTGATAAACAAGTTTTAAAGTTTGAAGAACAAAGAATGAGAAAATTTGAATGAAGCTTTCTCCTTGTTTTTTGATTAATTTAATTTAAGAACCAGTTTTTAAAGAATATAAGCTAAATAAAACTTTCATTTTGGGATTAAATCCCATATTTTTAAGTATTATTATTACTAGTACTTTACGATTTATTTAATTTTCCATTTTAGTGTACTCTTACGTATCTTTATAGTTATTTTTAATATTCTACCTGAAAGGTTAATTATTAAGTTTGCTCAAGTCTTAAGTTAAGAACTGACATGTACAAAGTTGTAAATAAAAAAAATTTTATACCTACCTAATGTAAGATCAATATGTGATAAAATCCATGTTTTACATAATAACTTGAAATTTTCTATTTAAAACATTGTATCTGTTCAAGCGAAAATGTACGAATATGTGTATCGTCTATTTATTCATTTATTCATTTATTTATTTATTTATTGTTGTTTGCAGTATTTATTGACATTTGTGGTCATAAATTAAGCTCTCGTAATTTTTTACATGTGAAAAAAATATATTATTCGATGAATGTCGCATCTCCATTAGAATATACTTTATTTAGTAAATCTTTTGAGAGAGAAGCACTGAAATGAAAAGTTTTCAACAAAGTTGAAAAAAAAAACAATTGAACGTCTTCTGTTTTCAGCAGCGAACAGTTGAATTCGTGTTAATATATTTCATTCCATTTTAAAACAATTCAGTACATTACTTAAATGAATTCAATTAAAAGATATCATATTGAAAAATACACGTTTTTTATGTAATTTAAAATAAACACAACATGTTTTCTGAACACATCACTAAAGAAATTTCCTTATCATTCCTGATCATCTTGACTTCTCACAAAGATCTTTGAAAACACAAGATAGAACAAATTATAACGTGATGAAATAAAAATTAACACGAAGAATGACAAACGTAAGTAATACGACGGTAACGATATCGTAAAAAACAATCCTTCAATAAAAATAAAAAAAAATGATTAGGCGAATAAATTAATTAATACATTACTATTTTTCTGATACAGAATACATTTTCATAAGGACGGCGCTCTTTTCCAAAATACTTACGGCATAAAACTAACAAATCTCGTCAAAAAAATGATAATAGCTAAAATTTACAAACTCTTGAACGGATAACGTTTCCGCGTCAATTTTCCTTGAAAAAACAGACGACAGTACTTCTTTGAAAATGAATGCTAAAATCGATAGTTAACGAAAAAGTTACAAAAATGGAACAAGGAAAATAAACAAAAAAATATTTAACAACATAAATAAAATGAACATAATCATCATGATTTTCAGCAAGGCATCACAGGGAATAAAATAGGTAATAATAGTTAAAAAGTAGAAGAATACTAACAATAGAAGTATTCAACTAGAATCTCCATCAATACTTAATGTCTATTTGACAAATATCACAGAAACGAAGTTAAACAATTAATATAATACTCATACTACATATTATAATTATTGTTTTAAACACACACACACCACGCACGCACACACGCACACAAATGAAAAATAGTAAGAAATGCGTTACACGAACAAAAATTACATTAAAATTCGTTGTTCATTTAAATTTTGCATTTTAAATAAATCACTAAAATAGTAGTTCGATGGCTGTTCAGTCTGTACGAATCATGTCAAGTATTTGACTGGCAGCTAATTCAACGTTCCAATTACACTTCTCCAAAGCATTGTGACAAGATTGCTTCGAAACTAAATCAAGTCTAGGGACAAACACAACGTCAAAAATGATTTAATAATATAAAAGCAGTCGTTCAAATATTCCTATCAAACGTACCTGCTGAGTTGTTCGAGTTTAATATGACGACTGGCAGAATACACATCTCCATTGCACGCATTCAACGCTTCGATACATTCTTCTTCATCAGCATTTCCTTCAAACTCAGCGATCAACCAATTTATTCTGTCTCTGTAGGACTTGAATAGTGGAAATTTGCGTTATTTCAGAAGTTTACAACGGTTCAATAATACGATATCATTTCAAATACACTTACCAGGTTTTTAGTAAAATGGTCGCTGTTGTGAGATTCTTCAGGCATAAAACCGTAATAACCATTTTCGTCGGTAACAGAATCGTAGATATTTTTTGATCGAGTTTCTTGTACAATATCTTCTTCAGGCACGGAGTCATAAAAATTTGGGGCATGACTAATACTCATATTTGCAGTTGTATCGTAAATCGCAGTATTACTTCTTGTGCCATAAATGTCATATCTATGCGTATCACTAAAGTCATATCTGGTGGCTGTGTTGTCAGGAGTATGATTTGAAAAGTTTCGCGTATTATCGTAGATATTTCTATTATTTGATTTTGTCAGCATAGAGACTAGTTCTTCGTTGAATGGAGTTTTATCGCATTTATCAACGGAGTTCTTGTAGATGTTATTTTCAGAATTTTTTCCATTCGCTCGGCTATTACGTTGATCAGCTATCCACATATCATTAAATAATGACTCCATATTTTCCAAGCAATTTGAATACCTCGAATTCTCCGTCATTAAGCTACCAACATCCTCCGGTAAATTGTTGAAATTTTCGACAACCGTACCGGATTTTATTCTGCTGTTGTTTTGTGGCTCGAGGGAATTAAATGAACAAATACTCGTTGGTCGTTCGATGCCTACGTTGGTTGATTTCGTCGTTTTCGCGCTTGATCTAGAATTGGGTAAAGTTGTAGAATAAGACATAACATTGGATGGAGTTTTCATCGATTTCGACGTTTGCGGTGGGGGCCGCAATGCAGGAAATGAAATACTAGCGTTAGTTCCTTCCGTTCCGAGTTTCTTTTCCGATCCAACAATAACATTAGAATCTAATGCCTTCATATGGGCGCTGACGTTCTTTGACGATTCTCCACGATCATTTTCAAAATTATACGGTAACTCGACGTTTTTAAAATGTTCCGAATTGTGAGATTTAGCCGAGTTTTCGGCTTCTGAAACGATCGAGTAATATCGAGAAGGTGGCGTGCTACCGACATGCGAAGTATCAAAGGGATCTTCATTTTCAGTTTTAAAGCTGCCGTTGTACAATTCGGTTAAATTATTGTAAATGCATACAGATGAACTAACGTTGTCGTCGATTGAAACATCGTTGAATTCTGCGATAAAAAAAATCATTCAATTCAAAAAAATTCATCGAAATGTATATTAATGTAAAACGTGAGTCATTCTATATCAAGTTATCGAAGTTGTTAGTTTTTTTTTAATGCAATCGATCACTCGAAAAAATCCTCATTTCAAGATCACTTGACAAGAATAACCCAAGTATATGTAATTAATCCGTTTGTCCAAGTGTATTACCTTCTCCTGGAATAGGAAGATCAAGAATCGAAATAGTTGGAGTATTTTGTTTCGAGTTGTTTTTTGGTGGTCTCAAAGAACTAAATTGTTGATTATTCATTTCACTGGGAAGAGATATGTCAACTAAAAGAGCATCATTATTACAAACAAACGAAGAAGATAGTTGTGAATTGTGATTCTTCAACGACTCGTGATTTGAGTTTTCATTTTTCAATCTAGAGTAATTGAATTGCTTATGAGCTGAAGTAGAGGCTGGTTTTGGACTATGTTCTGGAAAAAAATTCTCCAATTAGGTAATTCGTTACCACTAAAATACCAAGAGAAAAGATCATTCACTAACTTTTTCTCCGATCGTTCAGAGGAGACGCAAAATTCGAAATAAACGAATTCCCTGATGACGACGCATCATTTGGTAATTTCGACTTACGAAAACGTAAATCTTCGATGGTTGCAGGATTACCCCATGAATTCCCGAAGAAATCACCATGGCCGGTATGAATAAAAGAATTTTCTAAAGGTTTACTAATATCATCGGGTTGCTTAGGACGCATTCGATCCAATAAGCACCTAATTGGAATAATCATTCATTAGAAACAACCATTTTCAATATTTACAATAGAAAAAGAAAATTACCGCGGAAATTCTCCGATTGCAAATGTACGTAAGTTTTGTCCACGCCAATAATACGACTCGGGATTTCCTTCTATGACAGCGATTGTATCTCCTTTATCGATACTCATTAAATTCGGTTCTTGAGAATCCTGACACGCCGTCATAAGTTGCGGTACCGCGGATAAGAGAAATTCTCGTATTGAATTGAAAGAAGGCCGATCATTTGGATTTCTTTCCCAACACTGAAAATTTCATTTTATGAAAAATACCGCTCCAAAATGGTAATGATTCATTTTCGTATACAAAAAAGAAGAAAATAACCTTCATCAATAAATTATACAAATGCGGCGGACAGGCATCCGGAATTGGTAACCTTTCTCCAGCTTTATCGATCTTTTGCAAAATCTGCGCCCCATTTAATCCTACCCATGGCTCTTCGCCGAATGAAAACATTTCCCACACAGTGACGCCGAACATCCAGCAATCGGACGAAGTATTAAATTGCTTTGTTTTCAGACTTTCTGGGGCACACCAGGGAAATGGGACCCTTCTATGTTCAGTCATTATATAGCAGTCTTTTTCTTGAGGTATGGCTCTCATCAGTCCAAAATCTCCTATTTTAACCTTCAAAACGTAAATCAAAATAAGTTTCCGAGAAAAAAATCGTAATTTTTATCGTGAATTATTTACCTTATCGACGTTACACAGTAGGACGTTTCTACACGCTAAATCTCTATGCACAAAACGCTTTTTTTCAAGATATGACATACCAGTGGCTACTTGCAAAGCATATTCCCATAACGATGTGATAGGTACATGCTGACATTGTTTTCTCAAATAATCACGAAGACTGCCCAAAGGAGCAAGCTCAGTGATCATCATCATCGGTTTAGTCAAGATTATGCCGTATAACCTGAAACGTTTTCATTATAACTTTACATCTGATTACGCATTTATAAAAAATTCTGCGGAATATCATCACAGATCGAGATCTATTTCTTTTCACAAAGTGTCAATTTACCGAATTAAACTAGGGTTATCTAATTGATGCATCGATTGCACCTCCTTTACAAAATCTTCCATAACACCAGGTTGTGAAAGAGCATCTTCTTTCAAAATTTTCACAGCCACTGGTATCGTTTTCCCAGACGGCGTAGCCCATTCGCCCCGACGTACAACTCCAAAAAATCCGTCACCCAGCTTCACAGAGAGACTGAAAACAAGAAATGATTATTCGCGTAAATTTAATGTTTCCTTATAAAATTAAACGTATCGCAGAAATTCGCTGAAATAAATTTACAAAACGTAGTACTCAGTATTACACAAACGAAACAATCAACTAATACGTAGATAAATAAACATCAATGACAAATTAATTTAATAGAGAATTGCTTCCTGCAACCTTTAGCACCTTGGCTTCAATCATAGGAATTAGCTGCAGGCACGGTGGGTTTATTCGTCAGCGCGAAATCACGTATTCAATTATTCAATTTGTGGACAAAATAAATACCGTTATTTTCGTCTAATTTTAAATTATTTCGTAATCAAAGTAAAGATTCTAAATGATTTATAAGAGCTGAAAAATTTCCAAACATTGCATAGTGAAACAATATTATGGTCAAATAACTTCCCGTCCCCTCCTCGTATTCATTTGATAAGTGAAGAGTAATAAGGAATTCATTTTGTTTAAAATTACCTGACGTCTTTTTCTTGTATTAGGCAGGTGAGACTGTTCACTCCACCGACATTTGTCGAACTATCGGACGATTTTTTATTTCCGACGTTATTTTGTTTCAAATTTGACGAAACGGGAATTATCTTATGAATCAGATTACGTTTCCATTGCAGCGTCTTTCGTTTTTTCACAGCCTCAATCAGTCTACGAGCAGCCGGTTTTCCCATACCAATATTTTCCAAATCGGATGTCTGTACAAAGTCGAAGTGCGATAATCTTGTAACCTGCAAAAAGTTCATACAGATATAAATAGTGCTGTTACCTCGTTATTTGTATTCTTTATTCTTTCAAGTTTATAAAACGTATTAGGATCACAAAATTTGCTATAACAAGGTACTTAGCTAGTAGCTACCTACCTAGTACCTAACCTAATACCTAACGGATTTTTATTGAAAAATCACTACTTTTTCAATAACATTTTACCAAAATTTCAAAAACCTCTCAACTTCAACCCCCTCTCTATCAACAAGATCAATTTCTAGACTAAAAGAAAGTCTGTATTTAACAAAAAATCAAATTAAAAAACATTATAAAATTAAGGTAAAAAAATAAACCCGTTATGCAATATAAATATGACGTCACAGTGCTGTCAATTCATGAAAAATTGCCAGCCATTTATCAAAAATGAACAATTTTTGTGGAATTTCTTCAAAAATATTTTGTTTTCTAGTTTTTTATTCTCTCAATACTTTTTGAAAAAATTCACTTCTTTTTCAATACTTCCTCATTACTTCCATTATCTGTTAGATACTCTGCATAACAAAGGCCTTTCTGATCCCCCCCCCCCAATTTTTCCACCATGTTCAAAATGGCGACAACCTTAATTTTTCTCGATTTAATATGCGTACTAAAATATTAATCGGGTGATTTAAAATAAAGGTAAAATCGATTTAGGTATTTTGGTATGTTTCAAAGAAACTGAAATCATAAAAAAAAATTATATCAAGTAAATTAACTTTTAAAATGTCATTTCTGAAATATCGATTTGGGTAAAATCATCAATATTCAAACAATTGAATTCAACATCTCGACGAAAAAAAAACATGTGGTGGGACCGTAAATAAAGTGAATATCAATTAACAATAACATTAAACACTCAACATAAAAAAAAATGAAAAACCATAAGTACAAGTTAATGGCCAAAAAAATACCTTCGATGAACTTCACGATTTTTGTCTATCGGTTTCATCAAAGTGGTTCCCAAAATACACAAATTTACACTCGAATATATACTTATTTCAATAGAACATATACCATTTTAGAACAATCGATTGCTCGATCATTATTATCCTGTACACGTAATTATTCATTACCTACTTGTGTAAGCGAAAGAGAAGCTTCGCTAAAAAAGGGGAGTGTCAAGATTGATATGATTGTGAACATGAAGATCAACTCCTAAAAATCGTGCGTTCGCACATTGGATTTAGTGAAATCGTTGTTTAGTAAATTGATGATTTTAATATGTTTTTGCAATTTAAAGATAATTATTTGAATAATAATAATAATTTCAAATTTTGTTAACCAATATTCTTTTTTTTGAAATAAATATACGTCATCGATTCGATATAAAATATTGTCAAATTTACCTGTAGCTCATTTCGTATGCGTGATGTAAATTGTTCCAATTGCACATCTTGCAAAAGCTCACGAAGCCATTCCGTGTCACTAATATCTTCTGCCATGTTAATGGCAAAATAACTACCTAGAAAAATTGTTTTATTAAATATCTTCAACAGTATTTCGAAATGCTTGTGAAAAATGGTGATGATGGTTCGTGAATAGAAAATTTTTCCAAGAAAGTCTGTACAAGGTTGCATCAAATTTCTCAACCATTCAAATACGAGCATTTCAAAAAATAATATAAAAGATGTTTTGTAAGTTGTAATTTTAAATTTTATAAAGACGCCTTATATTAAAAAATTTTGAAGGAATTGATACATAACGTTTTTACTTTCAAGTTTGCCGAAAATTACAATAGATATTTACTGCTCTACGAAGACTTGAATACCATTTCAGACGATTATGATTGTAGTGAGCTAAATACACGAAGACAAAGATATTCAATTCTGATCAATATTTTGAGTCTAATTGTGCGTATTGCGAGTCAGTAAATTTTTCAATACATTAATCGTTATGAATTCAAGTTCAATAGTAATACTTAATTTAGGTATACATAATTATGAAGTATGTATTCTACGAGAATCGTTTTGTTAACTTTATGAACAATGTCAAGGGAATAAGGCAATGTAGTGCATATAAACAAGAAGTGCATTTACTCTTATTGAATCAATAAACGTTGTAATACTGTTACATCAATTTGTTATATAACGCAGTACAACTTTGAAATTACAAATGATCCATTTTTTAATCGACGATCGAAGAAAATTACGAATAACCTCTTACGCACCGAGCGATTCAAAAGGACGATATTAAATCTTGTAATGGAAACATCATGCGAACAAATGTAGCATAAAGTTTACTAGATTGGTAAGGGAAAATTATTTTTTTAAAAACTGTAAATTTCTGTAATGAAAACATGAAAATTATAAAATTTCTAATTCAACTTACTCCAACGACACCGCGATGATTATCCCGCTTACAAAATTAAAAGTCGATCAAATAGTCATTTGAGATTATTTTTCCATGTATCGAGAGTCAATCAATCAAACATGACAAAATTCGTAACTTTGATCTGCACAACGAATAATGAGTTAATGAGTAATGACAACAAATAGTCCAATTGCAGATTATGATCACAGAGCTTCTCAAAAGTTACACGAATTGATGAAGTAGATTTTATAATAATAGTTTTCACATGTACACAGACAATGCACAACTAATTACCACAGCACAATACATCAAGAAAAAAATAGATAAAATTAATTATTTACGAATTACATACAAATTACAAAAAAAATGCATCCACCACCTTTTTTTTTTCATGAACCACGAACTTTTGATTCGAATCACGGAATTGAATGAACCAATGTGAACAACAATCACATTATTTACAACTTCAACCAGCTTCAATCCTACCACTACAATTGCATATAGCGTCACACTCACACTGACTCACACAAAATAATTACCGAACGAATTTGCCCATTCTATAATTTCTCGTTCTTTTTATCTTTTGTTTACTTTTTTTTCATCTTTTTTTAGTTCAATTTTTCGCTTGTTTATTTATTTATTATTTTCTATCCGCCGGATAAGTTACTTTAAAATTGTTTAAAAAATTTGAGTTGAATTCTAAATTTTGAAATTTTATGCTTGAATGAATTTCAATTTTGAAAAAACACAAAACAGCACATTTCGCATGATCGCGTTATATTTCTCATTTTGAATTTGACGATTTGTGATTTCGAGCAGTTTTTTGTTATGTGTTTTTGTATGAAAAATGTATAACGAAAAGTAATTATATGATTTTTCGTGTGAATTAAAAAAAGTAAAGAATGATTTGAACTGGAAAGATTTGCTACCACCGTGATCATGGCTCATTCAGACAGTCATCAAACTATTCAGAATTTTTTTAATGAAACAAGTCGTATATCAAAATCTCTACCAGTTGAAGATTTTGTTTTGGAACCGTCGCCGATATTTTCTATTTTAAGGCCCTATCAACTTGAAACGGTTAAATGGATGGTTATGAGAGAATTGCGGAGTATCAAAATCAATTGTATGCATTTTTAAAGCGTACTCAATAATAATAAAATTAGCACTGAACATGTCTCTTATTTTATTTGCAGTGATAGATTGCGAATCAGAAACACCTCTTGGTGGAATTTTGGCGGATGAAATGGGACTAGGTAAAACAGTTGAAATACTCGCATGTATCTTGGCACATCGTAAGATGAAAGTAAGTATTTTTTATCAGAATCAGTCATTTTTATATATCCTAAATTTGTAATCGATTTTACCGTTTGGTGTAGAAAAATGAGAACATTGACGATTTAAATGCTTCGAACTGCACGAATTCTTCAATATCATCATTGGAACGTGATGAAGAGGTAATGAACGAGATGAACAGTACAATTGAATCAGAATCGTCAATCATACCTGAAGAACCATCTGACCAAAAACATAAATCTCGAAAAAGGAAAAATTCCGATGATGTTCCTCTCGTTTTTAAAAAGAGGCCATCTTTATCATCAATCAAAATAAACAGAACAATGAGAAAAAAGATTAAAGAATTATTAACAGAATATTTCGAGAAATTTAAACGATACTGTACGCGAAAAATTTCTTTTGAAAAATCAATAATTTCTTTGATGGATATCAGCTTTAAAATTATAATATTGCACCGGTTTTATGATATGATAAATGACAAGTATTCTCAACAACAAGCATGGGGATTCTTACTAACGGAATTTAATGTAGATGATACAGAAAGCGTTGGTCACTCTATATTGCAGAAAGAAATGCAAAATGATACTTTGAAAGATGAACAATCTAGTGAAGAACGTTCTGATTCAGATATGTTAAAAGTAATGCCATTAATCAATGGATTTTTAACGGAAAAAAATATGGCAAAATTTGAGAAAAGTTTTCGAAATATTTTGGCGTATAGTTTACTTATTGCTCCTGGAGATGATACCGTATTATTTGACGGAGATGATGTAGCTTGTAAATGCGGTTCAGATAAAGCTCAAGGTAGAAAAATCAAATGCACGAAATGCAATAGTTTTCAACATTTACAATGTGTTGGGTTGGATTATTCCTTTACAAATTACCAAAATTACATCTGTCCGTATTGCTGGATTAAAAGTGATGTGATAGAATCTGCGGCCACCCTAATAGTCATCCCATCAACACTTACTCTTCAGTGGAAACAAGAAGTATTGAAATTTCCTTTTTAAGTCATATTGATAAATGAATCTTTTCATTATCTTTTTTTTTTTGCCAGATTAAAAAACATGCTGTAAATTGCAATTTGAAGATACGAATTTACGAAGGTGTCAATAAAGATTACGTTTTACCAGATATACTTGCGTCCTACGACGTTGTGATCGTTAGTTTTGAAACCTTACGGGCAGAACTTAATTACGCATCTGAAATAGTAGGTTCTTTTTTTTGTATTTCTATTTAATCATGCGATTTTTTACCCTACCGATTATTTTTATTTTAATGTAGGTGGATAAAAATACGCGATCGTTGCGGCATAATAAACGATACCTCATTTTTGGTTCTCCTCTTACTTGTATTAGTTGGTGGAGGTTATGTATCGACGAGGCACAAATGGTAGAAAGTTCCAATCATGTTAGCGAAATGGTTAGTCATTTGAAATCCATTTATCGTTGGGCCATAACTGGAACGCCTGTTGGGAAATCGCTGAAGGGTAAGTGGACGCGTATCTGAAGTGCTTTTTCAAGCATCATATTGAAAATTTGGTGTAATTTTATCATTTTTAGATTTATTCGGATTAACAACATTTTTGGGAGTGAAACCCTTCTGTAATTCATATTTCTCTTTCCAAAACTTACTTTGCGGTGATCAGTCGTCTTTACATACTTTATTCGCCTATCTCATGCGTAGAAATACGAAAAACGAAGTACGACAACAATTAAACTTACCAAACCTCGATGTTGAAACCAATTGGTTGTCTTTCTCTCCGGTGGAAGGGTATTTTTATCAATACACGCATTCTATGGCAGAAAAAACGTTTATGCAAAAAATTAAAAAAATGTAAGATTATTTCAACGTGATTGAAAATGTAAAGAAATTGTTGTAACCTGTTAATTCTATTTCCTTAGAAATAATTTAAATCAACGTTTAAGCAAAGCCTGTCGTCGAACTGCAGAAAGTGTTCTGACTCCTTTAGTGACATTACGCCAAGCTTGTGTTCATCCACAGGTACTTAACTTACCTAAGCGTAATTACTTCTTTTATGTATTCTTAAACTGGTATAATTATGCATTTTTATTTTTCAGGCCGTAAATAAAGAATGTATTAACTTATCTAAAACTATGACTATGGAAAAGCTATTGGAACAATTGATTAAAAAAACGAAAACTGAATGTGAAGATATTTTGAGATTATACATAATGAATATTCATGGAGCGGCTGGTGTAAAAATTGATATGGCGCAATTTTCTGAGGCTGTTCATTTATATAAAACAGTATTATCTAAAATCGATGAATTCGAACATCTAACTATAGATGATTTTCAGGTGGCGTTTCATTTGAAAACAAACGCCAATAACTGGAATTTATAAAAATGTATAAATTTTTCATATCATCAGATATTACATGCCAAGCATAACTTATACGAAGCTGCTTCAAAAGACAAAGGTATTATTTTAACCGCAGAAGAACAAAAAATACCAGAACAAATTATTGAGCTCAAACAAAAATACATTCAAAAGAGACGAGAACCGGTAAGTTTTTAAAACACGTGTAATTATTTCTGATTGATGAAGGGAAATAAGCATTTTTTTCCTAAAAGGTTACCATTTTATTGCAAAATGTCGAAAAACATTCCACCGAGATAGGAAATTACCTTCAAGATTTTCGTTTAGGTTCCTTTGATTGGTGGAGTAGAATGCTGAACGGTTTGGAATTTGATGAATTAAAATCTCGAATAACATCGGAACTAGATAAAATGAATTTAACTTTGGATAATCTCAGAGTTTTGTAAAGATTCATTTTACTAATATTTTCCTATGGAAAAAGCGGAAATCTGATGTCTGTACAATAATTAAATTGTTTTAGGCTTTCAACGGAGCATCGTCTCAGCTCTGCGCTTCAATATTGGTTGGGTGAATTAGAAGATAAAAGAATGTTGATCCACACCTTCTTGGAGAAAATTACTAAAATTACATCCGTTTCGACTTTATGTGATTGCGCTGTAGAATGTCATCTTAGGCAAGCGGTAGCGAAAAAGTGAGTAAATTGGATTTTTCTCAATCTGAATGTTAGACAGATTCACCATCTTGTAATGTTACAGCACCTGCTCACTTTGTAAAATGGAAAAGGTCATGATAAATTATGAAAATATTTTATTTAATGGAAAAATTAAGAAGAAACAAGAAACTAACAATGAAAATTTAAATCCTCTTGATTGGAAGATGTCTGCTTATGAATGTATTTTAACTGGTATATTTTTATTTATTCATCATCTTACTGCTTTGATTTGTTAACATCCAACTAATCTGCTTTTGTTAAATATTTCAGCCATTTTAAATCACGCTCGGGCTCTGCTTTTTCATAATAATCAGATCGCACGTGCTGCAGATCACTTAAAAGTACTGGGTTTGTTGAAACGAGAATTCAAAACTATTCGAGCAACGTGGACTAAACAATCCGATCTCGTTCACGGTTACGACGAACTTGCTATGGCAAAAAGTCGTTTTGATGCAATTTGTGGTTCTACCGATAAATTAAATAACGAAAATCCGTTATACCAGGTATTGTATGACTTGAATTTAAACTTACATGCTATTATCGCTCTTATACTTGTTTTATTTTAGGGCCAATTTGATACTTATGAAGCGGCAAGTATTGTTGCGTATTCAAAGCTACAGGCGAAAATGGGATCTCTTCAATATCTGATGAATTTAAAAAAAAATTATTCCGATCAAGGTATTACCAATGAATGTTGTCCAGTGTGTCAACTATCCGCCGATGAGAGGGTAAATGTTGCCGTTAGTAAGATACAAATTCTTGCAAATTACTAATTTTCTTTTTCTTCATATTTTTTTTATAAGCGAGGAGTTATGTCTTGTGGACATTTTACTTGTTGCCTTTGTATGATTACCTTGATCAAACGTAGTACCACTTCAGAAATACTCTGTCCCATTTGTCGTAGTACGGTAAAAATAAACAACGTTACCTACGTGCACGGCGGTGGACATGTAAATGTAGATATGGGAGAAATTCGCGGAAATTATTCTGTTAAAATAGGAGCGATTACATCTAAAGTCCTTCGCCTACGTCAACAAGATTCGGAAATAAAAATTTTAATATTCTCCACGGTGCGTACTTGTTATACGGAATATAACCATATTATATAGTTTTCTACATTTTCATTTAATTGTACGAAATTTTAATATAGTGGGATCGAGTATTGGATGTCATTGAACAAGCTTTAAAAGAAAACGGAGTAAAATTTCAACGATTTATAGGAGGCAGGAAACAAAACTCGCGCATGAAAATGTTCCAAGTATGAATCGCCTGGAAACGAAATGTTGTGCATTATCATGACGTCATTTTATGTATGATTTTATTTTACATAGGAAAATAAAGATGTCACCGCATTGCTGATACCTTTACGTTCAGGAGGTAAAGGCTTGAATTTAACCGAAGCATCTCACATAATATTTGCTGAACCAGTCCTCAGCATAGCTGACGAAAAACAAGCAATTGGACGAATAGACCGTTTAGGACAAACCAGGTAATTATTTGAAAAAAAAAATTACAAACTTAATTTGAACCGTTTTAAAGTTTTTTTTTATTTAATTAAATTTTCAGAAATATGGTAATTCATAAATTCATTATGAGAAGCACCATAGAACAGCATTTGCTGATGATGAATGAAGAGTTACAAAAGAATAACGCCGAAGCCATCGAATTAACATTTAAAGATTTAAAAGAAATTTTCATTGCTTCAACAAATGATATCGATAATAATCATTCTTGATTTACGTAACTGTACCGTTTTCTGCAATATACTTTTTCTGTAGTTCAACACTTTTTTTGTAGACAATCGAATTTCTTGCAAGAAGTGAATACTAAATAATGCTTTATAGATAAAAAATCACAGATAATAAGATTTTAATTTAAATAAAATTGAAAAATAAAACAAATATCTTATTGATTCCAAGGAATGAAATTAAATACAATAATATAAAATGTAATTAAAAGTCTCACCAACTTCATCTACTTTTAACGATGAAGTATAAAATGAAGAAAATGAAAACGGCAAATAAACATAAATAACAAATGTAATAATTATGCCTTCCTTTGCTCAGTCTTAATACCTTGTTCAACGTGTTACCTAAAAATCCATATGTTCTATCGAAAGCACCTTCCATTTCGCGAGCTAATCGATTATGTTCTTTCACTTCATTACCGATATCAATAGTTAACGACTTGAGTTTATTTATGTTTTCACTTAGACGGTTCGTCATTTCATCATTTTCCTCTTCGATACCATCTGCTGATTCCGTCGGTAGCGCATTGTATTGGTATCCGTGTGCTCTCCTCATTTGTTTTTCTGCCGAATCGAATTGGTAACGTTAAAATAAAAAAGATATTGGAAAATATTACAACGATTAAACTGCGATTTGACTTTGAGTAACTGAGGTTGAAAAAGAAAAGGGAAAAATTAATCGTAAACTGGTTTCGAGAGAAAAACAAATGTAAATAAATTTACCTTTCAAACCCATTCAAAAAAGATGACGTTTTCAAAATTTTCACTTATCGGATTTCTCAATTTTCAGAACGTTGAATAATATTATTTATATTAGCGAAAAATGTAGTAATACAAGCACTCCGGTTTCTGTTCCGCGCTTATAACTTCGTTACTACCATAAAAAGTTGATTAGAAAGTTTCACTTCGCGAAATTCTCTCTTTTTTTCATTTTTCATCTCTGTTATCACTTGTATATTTTCGTCTGTCGTGTCTGTCATCCCAAGACCTCCCCGCTGCTCCACATCACCAATCGAGGAAATGAAAATAGTGAATGTTTAAATATCAAGAAAAAAATCTATTGTGAGGTTGCAGTTCATATTTCAACGACCATTCCGGACTCTGAAAAGAACCGGTCCATTTAGTTCATTTGCGTAAATTAAATGTGAAATTGTATCGTCGAAAAAAATCACCTTAAAACTCAGGAAATGTAATCTTTTAATTTCTTGGCATTTTTTTTGGAAAATTCTGATTTTTAAATTTTTATTCATTATTACGTCATTTTCCAAAATTAAATTTTTAATATTCAAAAAAATTGAAAATAATAATTAATAAATGAATAAAATCTTTAATCCTGAATTCCTGATAGTACATCAATCAGAACAGATTAGTTATCATAGTTATCAAATTCATTACACAACAAAATGAAATAGTAAATTATGGTAGTTCTAGGTACATCTTATTTTACCTTAGATTAACATAATAAATTAACTGAAGTGTAACAACTTGAGAGAAATTTCGATAATAAATTATAATGATTCATCACACATAGCGATTAGCCATTCAGCTAATGTCATTGCTCAATTCCAAGTTAACCCAAACTATACTGTAGTCTCGTATCCCTTGACTAAAACATAGTTAAAACTCATTTCACGTATTGTCCTGAATCATTGGAAAAAAAAAGTCATTCATCCTCGGTAGTCGATACATCATTATCTTCTCACTTTATCCTATCGTTTATAGAGCTTTCATCGACAAACTTATGGCGAAAATTTTCAGGAATTCATTTGTACGCCACAAGATGATAATTTGATTAATTCTAAACATACAAAACATCAATCGGTTTTTCTAGCAGGTGATTTCTTACTTCAAATCAAAAACCTAATGCGAGAAAGAGACGCAGACAACTATTTCAATAAGAAATGTTTATGGTCAGTACTCGCAAAATTACAACACATCGAACTCTCAGTCAAATCGGAGCGTATGACCTTTTTCCGGTTCACTTTGTAGAATGTTACTCTATACAATTTGAGCGTCGTACTGTACGTTTTTACAACAAATTTTAACCATACAAAACGTGGTTGTAAACAATACCAAGTCTCGGGCTCTCGGCATGATGCGCGATTAGGCGATTTTCGACAGAAAGACATAATGGGAATGGAAGACTAAAGAATTTCAACTAACATTCTAAACATTAACCTGCATTTCAATATCACATTTCCTACGCATATTTAAGGAATTTAACTCATTCGAAGATTTTATCGAGCTTGAATCACCTATTTCACCGATTTTCGGGTGATAATATTTATAGTAAATGATCATTGAACAAATACCAACGAAAAACAAACTACATGTAGTAATCAATAAAGGCATGTACCACCAAACACCTTTCAATACCGAGTAACTACAGGAACTCCATAAGTAGATGGCTGCTGAATTCTCCATAAAGCACAAGGTGTAGTAAAAAATATACTTATACCTAGTATTACCATCTTGGACAGTTAAAAAAGCAAAAATGAATACTACGCCCAAGACAGCAGAAAAACCTACTTCCATCGTTCGTCTAGTTTTACTTTGTATGTTCTCCCGCGAACCATAGCAAAACCAAGTATTCTCGAAAATAGACAACCACAACGTCATGACGAACCAATGAACAATACAACCAATGATTGTAAATTGTGGAAAAACTGATGCAACTTCGCTCAAGGCTAGAATCCTAGCACCTGGAGGAAAGTAGTTCGGTATATAATATACATGTACTATTTAATACGACAAAATAAATCGACACTAGCAACAAATAACTCACTAATTATGGAAAATAGCCAAATAATTTGAAAGGAACTACTGATCCATTTCAAATTTATTTTTTCATCTCTGACAAATCGAACAGATCTGTTGTACAGAGCGAAACACCATGCAGTACTAAGCAAAGATGTGGAAATTGTCATATATTGATAGACTGGAATTTAAAAAATCCATTTAACAAATTGCATTAAAAAAAAATAATTAAACTCCATACTTACAATTCAAATTATCCTGTTTTCGTTCCTGTCCTTGTTCCATTCGTAATAGTATAGTCCATTGTAAAACTTGCTGAGGGGCTCCTTCCAAAAAACATTCTATCAAACGGAGAAGAGATAAATTGGAATCCTCTATTAATAACGGTTTATAAAATTTCTCATAATTTGTATCATTGTAGTCGTTCTTGTTTCTTTTCAGTTTAATAGCATTACAGAAAACTTCAATGTACCTGAAATATTTTAAGGCAGAACAAGTAATGAAACTAAAACAGCAGCCATGAAAGTATGCGCATACACTATTTATACCTTATAAGAGGAGCAAATTGTAGAATTAACATCACACCACGAAAAATCCATTTCTGACGAGAAACCGTTTCATTATCGTTCGCATACCTTTCAATATCAACAATAATCGCGTCAATCGAATCGATAAGTTATTGAAAAATTGATCATGCATCAATTGGTGTATGAAACTCACATTCGTATACTCATTAAAGTAATTATTAGCGATGGGAATATAATGAAACAAGCTGTTAAGGTGAAGTAAATGGTTTCTCCTAATAGAAAATATTGATAGGCAAGATAAATGTCTGTCCCCACATCCAGAACGTGAGATAAAATAGATATGCACAATCCGCATAAATATTTATACGTAATTGTACTTGAGATCGGTTTTGAATCAATTTTTGCAACAAGAGGATTATCACACTTCAACTCGGCCTCGGGCGATCTCTCGTGATGATTTCCTTCATTATGATACGTCTCTTCATTTGATGACATAATATAATTGAAATGGTATACAAGAATATTCCGATTTGATTTTTGTTTTAAACGACAACCGCTGTTATCGTAATATCATTATTAGGCGTAGATGGCGGAATACTTTGAAGTTTTTACGAACAACCAGTTTCATCTGTGGTAACTGTGCATTATAACTGAAATACCGACAAAAAAAATTTTTACATAACAATGAAGAGTGATGTGATGGCTTACATTTTCGAAATCACAAGTATACGGTACAAATCTAAATTACATACTTAATTACTTACTTTCAATTATTTTTCTATAAATCGACAGACATCAGCAAGAAGTGTTACAAGAGCTCCTATATCACATGAAAGGCATGGCATAAGAGATGAAATCTGTACCGATAAAAAAACAATGGTATGATTTATGAAAAAGATATTAGAAATAAAAAATACAGGATACGTACAAAAACGAGATATCAGATATGACGCTATAACGGGTATGTCTAACACATAAAAAACAGCATTTTTGTTGTCATATTACCGTAATATAAAATACTTACCAATTACAAATGTCTCACTTTTGCATGAAAAAAAGTGTTTTTGATGACTTAATATCGTTCTATTAGCTTTTCAGCTACTCGATAAGAATTACTCATCTCTAGTAACCGGCTTGAGTTTACTTTACCATTTCCGTTTGCACATACCGGCTCCAGACTGGCAGACTCCAGCTGCTGCTTATCACTTTATCTATTTCTATTATTTTATCCCCGTACTCCGCGAGCCCCATCACCACACTTGACCTTGACCTACACACAGTAGTAAAAGCTTTATTATGGCGAAGCTATGTAACGAAAGTTTGCTTTAATTTGCCCGTACAACAAACTGTCTCGCTGTCTCTATCTCATGAAATTTCATCGCGGAAGATTAATTTCGATTCGAATGTAAGTTGCAAATTCCACAGCTATGTAAACAATCAGCTATCTCAATATGCATCAGCGTCTCAATCTCAAAATAAAACACTTTCATTTGAAGTTGAATTGAGCGTCAAGTTTGTTTATTAATGAGCTTTTTTCTATTTTTCCTTTATTCGTAAAATTATCTGCACTTATTTTAGATAAAGGTGTTACTATTGTATATTTTAAACTAATCCTGCGATTTGAGTGTCAAGCCACCTCGCTTAAATTTCAAATTCTTGAAAAGTTATGTGTTGTGTTAATTGTACGCTTTGTGATTGGAGTTTCTTTCAAACATTTCATTTCAAATCCCAATTATTTTCATCTCGTATACTTTCATACAATCAAATTAAACTTATGAAGTAAAGGAAGCATCATGAGTAGCGTTCGTATGGTACGATTCAATTCCATTACTTTGAAAACTGATCCTGACGCCGAAAAAAACAATAATAAACAAAATGATAGTTCTTATTTCGAACCACACTTCGGTTTATTTTATGCCTTGTGCTTCATCATATCCATTTTAACTTTTGTCGTGGACATTATATTGCATTGTTGGTTAGCTTATTTATTCCACAGGAATAGGGAAGTTCTTTTTTTTGTTTTAACTGTTACTTTCATCATTTTACCATCGATTGTGTCAACTGGATTTAGCATGAGATGGTATGTAATAAATATATTCGCTGAATCTCAGGAAGTTAGTACCGTCATTCATTCATTTTTTATGTTTTGCAGGTATATATTGGACGAAGATGACGAAACGTCTCCATCTAAACCATCTTTTATTAAGTGGAGTTTGAGGATATTAACGATGTTACTTCTTATCACTCAAATTCACAGGTAATGAGTAACGTCATTTACTTTCTGTTTCTTTTATGTTCATAGGGTTGACATTTTTTCATTACAATTATTCAACTTACAGATATTTCGACGCATTACTGTATGGTTTAAGAAGTTCTTTTGCCGGATGCCGGAAACAATTGATGAAACAAGATTATCTATATCGCAAAATGTTGGATGAAGATTGTGATGCAGCCCTTTTGCGACTATTTTACTGTGTATTAAATTCAGCTCCTCAAGCGGTATTACAACTGACTATTTTGCTGTCCTACAAAATTAAGGAAAACGACAAATTCAAAGGTTAGCTCATATAAATTGAAAGTTTATTTAAAAGAAATTCAAACATATCATTCTCTTTTATTATGATTTGTGATCTCTTTTTTAATTCAGATGTGGAAGTTTTATATTATTCCGTAGCAGTTTCCATATTCTCCATCGCATGGTCTTTGACGGTCTATAGTAGAACGGTTCGATACATCAGAGAAGATAAAAAGAGATTGTCATTCATGGGAACAGCTCTGAATTTTTTGTCTCAACTGTGTTGGGCAGGTAAAAGCGTAAAAGCACTTCTGTTATTAATGAATCCAATAATTTATTATTTTAATTTTATCAGTTTCTCGTGTTCTCGCATTGAGTATTTTCGCGACGTGGTATCCTAAATTTACGTTATTGGGATGTGTTCTTCACACTACATTGATGAGTATTTGGCTATTGTTCAAACAAGACATGAATCATAATCGTTGTGATGAATGTGTTCTCAGCTGTATGTTGGGCATTGCTTATGTTTTTGTTTTTATTTCTTCGCATGGAGGACCTCAACGATACTCATATTTATCTTATTATTTAGTTTGTTTCCTCGAAAATATTGGCTGTTTATATGCATGGTAAGTAATTTTTATCAACAAAGATTAGTATTTATGTAATTTTACAGTATGTGAGATTATAATACCTACTTGAAACTGTCTTTTTCGTATGCTTTCAGGTATACGAATTCGTTAGAAATCGTTGACATCAACCTATTCTATGGAATAATGATCGTACAGATATCTTCATTTTTTTCCTCATTAGTTTTTTTAGGATTCTACTACAAATGTTTTCATCCTAATCGAAGAAGTATTGGGGACAGGGTGTATGAGATTCGAAATTTAGATCGTAATCAGCAGTAGTATTCAAAAATTGTAGAAAGTGACTTTGTGGATCAGTGAAGAGTAATAAATGACTCGATTTAAAAAATTTTTATTTTGAATGTTTGGAATGAATCATTAAAAATTGAAGCTTTCGAAAATAAAACTTAAGATTTTTATCTATAGAGTATTTACAATCACACCGTTCACAATTAGAAATATTTACTGTTAGCCAGATTGATCTTAATATTTAATGAATTGGAATAATAATGTTTAAAGATTAGAAGGTGCCATGTTGTGAAGTCAATTTCAAACTCGCTTTTTATAATTTTTTCCTAATTTAGCAAAAACTTACATGTTAGTAATATTGTCAAATACTCAGCGAATTATTTTTAAAAAATACCTTACCTGTTGATACATAATTTTTGCGATCTGATTTTAAGCCATAATTAATTATATGTACAAGCTGGGACGTGAATATTACGAAATACTTTTTTATATTTTGTTACACCGTGTATTTGTATTTGTATGTTTGTTTTTTTGTTATTTTGTATTGGTTCACTAGTTTCATTCAGCAAATTAATTATTTGCATATTTTGAGTTACCATGTGAAAACTTCTAATGTTGGGATCATTACCTATTTTGAATGTTATTCTTTTTTTTATTTTTTTTGTTACTAAATTAATCCCAGATAAATTTGCCAATGTAAAATTTATTTGAGAAAAAGATGTACCTAATGCATAGCTCAATGGATCTGAGATGCTCTCATTTTACGAAGAACTAGTTCCAAATTCATTGTTACTATGTTTGTTATAATCGTTACCCAACGTTTTTTTTCTTTGTTTCGTTTTTTGTGTGTTTGTGTATGTATGAAAAAATTTTTTTGGTGCCTGTGATGCTAAGTTTGTACTTTTTTATCCTTTTTATGGTTCATTATTGTTTTATTTAATTTTTTGATATCTACTCTTACTTTATATCATCAACTCTAACCATTAGAATTGAAAAAAAGTGATATATTTTACAAGAGCTTAGTTTTGCCATTGTGATTTTTTTTGTAAGTTCACTAATTTTATAGTTCACAACTTTCCTATTTTGATGTTTTACTTAGTTACATATTTCACGCTTTGTATACTAAACTGATATGCGAAGTTGTGTACGCTTGGAATTGGAATTTCTTTTATATCATTTTAATGTGATATTTTAATTTAAAAATTTGTTTCTTGAAATAAAATTTAAAAAGTGAAACGTTGCTGTATTTTCTGTGCCTATTTTTCAAATTAAGTATTGTATTCTATTTCTTGTTCTATTCCATGACTCTTGTATTCCATACTCGTATTTTTTCAGCACTTAACTATTATAACAGTTTTTTCGCTTACAAAAGCAAAAATCGCATGGTAACAAAGAAATTAGATGTTCACTTTATCCTTTTTTATGAATGTTTTACAAGTTATTTTCAGGTGGAGGATAATTGTATTTCTTTTTTGTTGCGGTATATACGTACTGCCTCCAATCAACGACATATGTACATATGCGACGAAGTATGTTTTCACTTTGAATTCTCTATTTAAACAAGTGTAATGGTAAAAAAAATTTGAATGTTTCAACGAATCATACAATTTGATTCTCCGTAGTGTATTTATGAATTGTACCGGATCACGATGATCCTGGATGAGAAAAAGTGAAGTCAATTCTTTGAGATTAAATGTAAGCAGCGTAAGCACATGATAACTATCGTGGAATGGAATGTCGTAAAGTGAATGCGGATATTAAACAAGAGGTACGACTACGAACTAAGAAGTAAATAAAATTAACTATTGGATGAATAAAAATACCTTAAGTACTTGTAATATGAACTATAAATTTTCATTTCATAAGTTCATAATATAGTTGATAAAACCACAAAAAAAATAAAATAAGCATTACTACGCAAACTACGAGTACATAGACATACTACGTAGGTAATAGGTATCTAAATATTATGTGCATGAAAACTTATACAAAATTAATTTACCTATCTATAGGGAAAATATATGCGTAAGTAAAATACTAGATACGATAAAATCGACGATAGCAACATTAGAATTTTGAGATGAAACAATCATAATACGTAAATCATTCAAGTGGCTTTCATACCTCATGTACTTAATTGCAGGGGAGTTGTTGAAGAAAAATTAGGCCTATAAAGGTTATCATTTCTCGTTTTTTTTTTAAATTAATTTATGATAGGCCCTGATTAATACAACGATGTGAAAAGCAAATATTAATTAAAATAAACAAATAACTTCATTTTACCAAAAATTAATGAAAAAATTTTAGCATGGAATGATGGAAGAAACGCCGAGAATTATGTACGTGAACAAAATGATCATTGAAGAATCTGGTATCGATATATATGAAAGTACAAGTACATTGAATACTCGCCCGAAAAATTTCGAGTTTGAAAAAGGTAAGAGCTGAAAACGGTCAAAATGGCCAGAAACTATTACGGGAGCGCACAAAATCATCAAATGGGCAGATTTCCATCAGGTAAAGCAGAAAGTGGTAAAAATGACTAAACGCTAACACAAGAAGACAGTAACGGTCAAAATAGCAGTATTTTGTCTGGTAAAAGTAAAAAATTGTCGAAACAATCAAAAACTTTTATGAGTGGATAAAAAACGGTCAATGACAGATTTCTGCCTGGGTAATAGGATAGCAAAGTAGGTACATCAAATTGAAAAAAAAACTGTAACAAGAAGATAGAATTAATTGTCGTTTTGAGCGTTTTCTTTTCTTACTTAACCAAAATCTGTCATTTTGATGGTTATCTCTTCTCTCAAAACAGGTTTTGGTGACTTTAACGACTTTCTGCTCTTTTGTGACAGAAGTCTGCTCTTTATACTTACTGTTTTTTGCTCTTACTTAATAAATTTCTGTCATTTTGACGTTTTCTCCCTCCCGTGACAATTTTTGGATCAAAATTGTAACGAATTTTTAGATTATAAAAAATCTGCTTGTGATCGGGAACGAACTCGAATGAGGGATATGAATCGCGCATTTGATTTATTACGTGAAAGGTTACCACAGTGTAAAGCTCCAGGAAAAAAACTATCAAAAATTGAATCACTCCGGTAATTATTCATCAAACTTCAAAAGTCTTTGTTTTCTTCGATAAATCATTTTGTTTTAATATTAATATAATACAATTCAGGCTTGCTATTCGCTATATACGACATTTACAAACAGTATTGGAATACGGACCTGATTATGAGAAAAAGCTGTATGCTGTGCCATATTCTCAGCAATTATCTCCAAATACCGGAAATTATATTTCTTATCAACAATTTTATTGTGCTGCTCCATTACAACCAAACTGTTGGGAATATTCAACCAATTTAATCACCCATTAGTTTTAATGTTTATCTTCATACGTACGTTTCATTTTAATTTAAATCAGCAATATTTTGATTTCTAATAAACGAAATCTTGAGTGTTGAGAAATAAATTTACTGAGAGTTCGCATTGTAACTTGCACGAAAATTTGTAAGAGACGCTTATTACTTATCAATTGTAAAGAGATGAATATTTGCAACCCAACTAGAAGAATAGAGTATTTAAACGACTAATGACTCTTTTTCATTCAAAATAAATGGGTACCTAGCTACCTACTTACTTACTTTTCAGTTATAATATTCATTTGTAAAAATGTTGAATCACCGTTGATTACGTAACAAACCTAAACCATTATATACCAATATCACAATATGTCAGAAAATTTTTTATAAAACATATCTAATTCAAGATTATTTATTTATTAAAAATTTGATTTTTCCTTCTTGTTTATCACCAGATTGATAATAATGGTTAAAATTATGCCGGACGTCCCCGTTTTAGTGACATGCAAGTTGGTATAGATAACGTAAGTACTCAATGAGACAAAATATCATATTCGCTATTGTAAGATAGAAGTACATAGGTTTCATAGTTCGTACACAAATATACTATGTGTTACTGCGTATTGCAAGTGTGCATTTGTTGATGATAAATTACCTACCATAACCTGGTTATTGTTGTATTATTCGTAATTGTTCTCTATAATTTCGATAACTGAAAATTTTGTGGAGTTTAATTGATTGTTTGATAAGTTACTAAGTATCTGTGGTGCTTTTTGGTGTACTATACTTAAGTATCAAAATGAATGTTAAATTTGTTAAGTTACTTTTTTTTTTGAAAATTTGCGTGCTTGCTGATTCAGTAAATAAAGAGCCTATTATTGGTATTTTATCTCAAGAACTATCTCCTCCGCTTAAACAACATTTTCCTACACTTGATAGTTTTATCGCTGCGTCGTATGTAAAAGCTGTTGAAAGTTCTGGTGCCAGGGTGGTACCGATAATGATTAACAAATCTATGCAGTATTATCGGTAATGAGGTTGATTGAAATCCGTTAGGTAATGAAATTTGAACACCGCTTTCAATTGTCAAATTTTCAATAGTTTAGGCTTTTAGAAGTTGTACTTTAAACTCAAATCTATATAGGTAGTTTGGTAGGCACCTGGTTTGAAAAAAAAAAGAAAACTCTTTATTGACTGAAAATTCTAATTGGCAAACCAGTTACCTTTTCTTTTGAAACTTGTGTTGGATTTTCGTCAACATTTTTTATTTCACGCTTTAATTTTCTAAAATTTTCGTGAAAATCATCCGATCACTTTCTGTCTGTTTTTGGTAATCAACTGAATCAGTCACTGAAATTACGTTACATGTTTTGGAAGGAGTTCAAATTTCATTTATAGTGACTATAAAGTCAAGTCATTTAAGTGAGGTTGAATTTGTATATGTACCTATATTCAGGAACATGACGAAATACGTAAACGGGTTAGTCCTACCTGGTGGTGCCACTTTTCCTGGAGATGGAAATCCCTATTACGATTCAGTGAAAACAGTATACAAAATAGCGAAAGAAGTAGGTATAGCTACGCAAATGATGTGGTCTGAACACCTTTAGCATTAGCCGAAAAATTCAAAACGTGTATCTAATTTTTTTTCATTACAGTTAAATGAGAACGGAACCGTTTTTCCCATATTGGCAGTTTGCTTAGGGTTTGAATTTTTGTTAATAGTAGCAAACAATGACAATAATTTCCTCAAACGCTGCAATGTATCTCATGAAAACTACCCAATAAAATTTACCAATTTCACTAGTGCTTTATTTTCGCGTCTTCGCGCAGATCAAGAGCGTACTTTGCAACATGTTGAAAGCACCGTTAATTTTCATAGGTAAGTGGCTAGGTGTAGGTAGCTAGGTAGTAGGTACCTACTGGACAGTAAGTAAGGTAACTAGACAGTAGACAATGTAGACAACTAATAGGCACCGGATGGTTATTAATAGGTATATTACATATAACGTAAATTAATCAGTAAATCACATTACCAAGCAATCGAATTTCATGACAAATTTAATGAAATATCACTATTTTTTAAAGATGGTGCGCATTTTCTGAAGATTTTGATAATTCATCATTGCAAGACGAATGGATCATTACATCAACTACTACAGATAAAAAAAATGTAAATTTCATAGCCAGCGTGGAACATAAAAAATATCCATTTTTCGGTATACAATTCCATCCCGAAAAAATAGCATTTGAATGGAGTTTAGTACAGAATATTCCTCGATCAGATCCGATTTTGCAAGCCAATAGATACTTTTACGATCAACTCGTTTACTTTGCTGAGAAGAACAGTCAAACGTTTCCTGATAAAGTTGAAGAGCAAAATTCACTCATTTATAATTACTTCCCTTTTTATTCTGCAATATTCTCAGGTTACACTCAAATGTATGTATTTTGAATAGAAACTTAAAAATAGATGGGACTGCAATACTTACATACCTATCTTAACCTAGCCATTTTACTTTTTGCAATAAGCACTTATTGTGGTCGTAGTGATGTTCGAGGTTTGCCTGGTTGTCTAAGCTCTACTAAAATATCTATCACTCTTTTTTTTTTTATTTAGCATGTTGTCTTAAGTTAAACACTAAAATGGAAACAATAAATGGGTGTAAGTTAATGTTCAAAGAACTTTGTTTAAATAACGATTATTATTGAGATGTTAAAATTTTATATCATAAAAACATGACAATAATGAAGTACATAGACATACATGATTTAACGAGCACGAAAAAATTTTATATAAAAACTCAATAAACATGAATATGAATATCTATAAAACCGAGTAAGCTCAAATTTCACTTTAATGAAATACACAAAGATAACCCTAATGAGGTTTAATCACAAGAGCTAAATACTGCTAATAAAAAGAAGGTACACATAGGTAAAGTACATCTACTCATGTATGCAGAAATCTGATGTGAACAGGACTTAGCACACGAGTCTCCAACTCACAAGTAAAGAAATAACAATCATACCTAATTAATTATTCATTTCAAAAGTATAAACCAGCAAAGTTGCAGTTATTAGTTCGCTCGATATGTTGTAATAAATTAGAATAAAATTAAATTTCTCAAATCATTTACTGATTACGAAATGTACGAAAAGTACCTGAATCAGTTGAGAAACGGAAGGTATGATAAGGAAACTACGATCAACTTAAATTAATATTTAAGTACACAAGATTTCAAAAAATAAACAATAGAAGAAAAAAATACAATAAAATGAAAAAGAAACGGGAAAACGAATTCATAGTGGGCGGATTAATGGTTCAGTATCACACGATTTCACATACTACACTAATAATTTTGATGAAATAATACTAAAATTGATAAAAGGAATGTACAAACTTAAATGTTAAAATGATGATGATGATGATGATGACGATAACAATGATGATACTAATAATAGTAATAATAATAATTAATGATAAAATTATATCATAATTCAGCCTTTTACGAACATTGGAAAAGTTCAATTTCTCTAAATAGAAAAATCTACTGTTTGAAAACAAATACTTACAATTGGACAATAGATTCAATTACCTCGTTCGAAAACGGTCCCAAGAATTTTAGACCGGCGACATAGAAGATACTGCAATGTTTACATTCCTGGAAAATATTCTCAGCGGTAAACTTAATCACATCGTCATCCTAATTTTTATACCTAATTCGTTTTTAGAAAATAAACTCTTCAATAGACATAAAAAACTGGTTTTTTATCTTACAGAGGATTCGAAAATTGGATTTACTTGAAAAGCATGTATTAGTTTGACGTTTTTTATTAGAAAAATTCATCTATTGAAACCCAATCACAACTTTAAATTCAAATCAGAAATTTCCGAGATGGTAATTGGGCGAAATATTGCAGTTACAAAGGTACTAACGCATTTAACGGAATTACTCATTAATATCACGAAATATGGAAAATTGAATACCACATTAAATTATTCATAAAATAACATGATCCAAAAATCATTATAAATAATAATACGTGAAAAAGGCACAGTGAATGAATCGTAAAAAAATTGTACCTCTTTAATCATTCTTAATTTTGGAATATCAAAGGTTTCTAATTTTTCAATCGGAATAATGCAATGCGTTCATGTGTTGGGAAAACTGTTGAGTTTTGAATGAAAAACAATTTCATCATGATCGTCTTCTTCCGACGTATTAGTATTGGTAGTTGTGCTTTGAACAGAACTCGCTGAAATTCTCGAAGTTCGTGAAATTGATCCACGACGAGGAGCAGATAAGGTATTCCTTTGATTAGCAGGTTTCACAGTAATAATTAGGTTATAGCTATTGGCTACCATCATGTCTGTCACCTAGAGGATGAGACAAATCATCTCAAAACTTGATCTTAGTTAAATTTCAACCGAATTAAAGAATCCTAATTTACCTGATCCAAGGTTTTGCCAGCTACTTCTATACCATTTACTTCCAAAACCTCATCGTTTACAGCTAGTAACCCGGTACTTTCGGCGAGTCCACCGGGAACCAGTCGAGAAATAAATATGCCAGGAACTTTTTCAAGCCCCGAAGGGGTAACTCTCACACTAGTTCCATCTCTTATATAAAAACCTAGCGGTCGATCAGAACCATGCTTCAACAAACGAACTCGTCTACATGTTTCGGGAACAATATCCACATCTATGATTGCAGATACCTGATACAAAAAGATTCGGATGTAGTGCAGCTAGCACGCTTACTTTTAAATAGTAATGCGAAATACACACCTGACGAAAATCTTGAGGATTTGAAATCCAAGGATGTGATTTAGATTTCCCCGGAGTGTTGCCAAGTATCGAAGAAATCAAATTCTTCGGTTTAAAAGAATTGTGTAGATTGATCTGTTCTAAACTTTCGCCTAAAAGAAGAAAACTTATGTTGACATAGTAATTACGCATCAAAGTATACGTTTACCTTTTCTTTGAATGATAATTCTCAACAAAGGTTTCACTGTTAACGCTCTTGCCAAGTTATCGTTATTGTTTATAGGCAATAAATCGCCATCTTTCGGATCAGTATAAGATATTAAAAAAGGTACTTCGTTCAATTTGTGCAAATTCTCTAAAAACGTTTTGAAATCATCGTAACTTTTCATATCAGTTCGATTGACGGAGAAACGTCGAAATTCAGCATCAAACTGCAACACAAATATAAAGAGTATATGAAATATAGTTTCTAAACACAATGGTGGTGTTAGAATGCACATCGTTTTAGAACAATTTCTACATAATAAGAAAAACAAAATGACTAATTAAGGTATTTCTATACGATTAAATGGTAGCATTCAGGAAATACAAACTTGAAAATACTCACTTTACTTTTTATGTCTACGGTCCCCATTGTGAAGTATATTCAACGAATTTTTCAAAACATTATCATGAGATCAACATTACAAGAAATGTACCACAATAACGCTCACTGACCACAATTCCTCTATCTTCACTTCAGTCTTCAACTTCAACATCATTCAGCGAAAAAGCGTATTGTATCACTCGTTACTTCATTAGTCATCATCATCCTCATCACCTCATCGCTCTTCTCAGAAAGTGTGATGATTATTCGATAATCGATAGCGAAATCGAGAGAATTCGAATTGAGATTCTTTTGTTCCTTTGAAATACGATTTCATCATTTCGATAATCGAATGGAATCGTTTAATTATGTTATCGATCGATCAGACGCACGATACTTTGATAACAAAATAGTAAAAACACAACACAACTAACTACGGCTCGCATGCGAAAAAAAAATACAGAAAAAGCGGAAAAGCTTGAAAATGTGAGTTGAATAACAGAAAATTGAATCGCTCAGTTTTAGTTGGAACTACCGGTGATAATTTTTTCAAATATAATTTTCAACTTTTAGCAGACGATGAATATAATCTTTGATTTTGGCAAAGAAAATTGAGTAGATTTTTATTTTATTATCAGCCGCTGATATGTCGTCAAAAACGGTTGGTATATTTTTGTGTATTGTTTAAATAATAGTCATTCTTTTTTTTTCCATCCATCAACATCTTGTGAATCGTAATTGTTCATCGCTTACATTACTGTTCACAACGATGATATTGTTTTTCCAGGCCAATCAAAGTTCAGAACATAAAGAACGTAAGAAAAAGGAGAGCATTGTTGATTTATCGAGATACCTGGAAAAAGTTATCAGAGTGAAATTTGCTGGAGGAAGGGAAGTTTCAGGCATTTTAAAAGGATACGATCCATTAGTTAATTTAGTTCTTGATAATACGACCGAGTATTTGAGAGGTGCGTATGAAAGTAATAAATGTACATTAATTGCTTAATACTACTCGTTTTCTGTTTCACGTAGATCCTGACGACCCTTTTAAATTAAGTACTGATACCAGACAGTTAGGACTAGTTGTTTGTCGTGGAACTGCCGTAATATTAGTATGTCCTACGGATGGTATGGAACAGATACCTAATCCTTTTGTTGCTCATGATGGTCCTTGAGTTATCAACTTATAATTAAGCCTGTTGTACATATTTTTTATCAGATTTTTCATATGAGCTAAGTTATTGGTATAACGCTAAGTAAATATTGAAAATATTTGTGTATAATTAATTTTCATATGAAAGTATGACTTATTAAATAGATTTTAGAGGCCTACGAAGCTACTGCTATGAGAAGCTCAAGTGCTATTTTTTTTTAACTTATAAATCAAAAACTAGACTATTACACTTCCAAACGGCAATGATTTGCAGTGATCCATTCGATTCAGCTCGTTTCTTCATTCAAAAATAAGCTGAACTGTTTCTTATATTTTAAATGCACAATATTATGACGTATAATCAAAGAATTACGGGGAATTTGGATAAAATTAAGAATAATTCAATTTAGAGAACGATTCTCCTTCATCTGTGTTCTTGGTGTCCAATTTACTTGGTTAAATTTAGATTTCAGATTTTGTAAAATTTACGTAGGAGACGTAGCCAATGGCTTTGGTTCCCTCTTTGAGACCTGAGTGTACAATTTTGTTTCAAGACTAAAATTTACATTTCACATCGTTAGGCACTCAAGCCGTAAGGCTTAATATCCGTTCTGCAGAAGTGCAGAGAAAAAGTAAAATAAGGTCGTAAGTCATAACTCGTTCCCGTAAACCAGCGAATTTGAAATTTGACCAGTTGAATTCAGGGAGACAGGGAGTATCATAATCGTAATCATCAATGAGGATGAATCACTGAGGTTATTGTTTGTCACTTCTTACTCCTGCACTCTTGCTGTCTTGTTTCATCAATGGCTTCACCTCACGATGTCACGGAGACACAAACTCACTTGCTCATGATCGCATCATGCCATCATGTTGATCATGCAACCTGCGTCTCTGTGTCTCATTCCTTCTCTCTCTTTACATCTTTTGTCTTTTTCATTCTCAATTCTTCAGTTATCAAATAATGTACCGCTTGTGTTTCTGTTTTCATTATCAAGGATTTGTGATAGTTCCGTCTTTCTGTCGTTTGATTTGAGTAATATTTTATTAATTTTCTGACAATGGACAAAAAACACATTAATTTAATTAACGAAAATTTGTCGGAGCTCGTTGAGATCACTGATAATATCGAACAAATTGTGGAAAAATTGACTGATAAAAAGGTCTTGAATCACTATATGACGAAATGCGTTTTGAAAGTAATTATTGTAATTTTCATTTAACGTTTCAATTTGGATTTTCAACCTTATGGTTGCCATTATTCATCTTGATTTTAGTACCCCGATCGAAAAAGACAAATTGCCGCATTCTACAAATTAATTCAAGGCAGAGGTCCAACCGCATTTAATCATCTGGTTGTCACTCTAAGAGAAACTAAAAATGATAGAGCTGAACAAATTTTGAGTTCATTGAAGTATGCATTTTTTATAATTATTTGGATAATTGATATCGATATCATGCCATAATGCTATTTTTATTAATATTTGTCTTAGAGTGTCGTACTTTCCTTCTTCCAACCCTGTTGAAAATACGAATAGTATTCCCTTTGATGACGATGATTTAATTAATTGTAATGTTGAAGATTTAGTCGTTAAAATACATAAAGAGAGAAAATTTATGGATATACCCGAAAATTCTCCATGTGGAGTAAGTTTTCACTCGGTTGATTTGTTTGAAAACATGTTGAATTGATCCCTTTCATGTTATCATTGTGAAATTATTTTGTATTTGTGCCTATGTGACACCAATTATTTCGTTTCAGACGTATCGAATGCGATCAAAACCGAGAGGACTCGCATTGATTATAAATATTTATAAAGCGAAAGGTCAAGGAGATAGAAAAGGTTCAGAATTGGATGCTAAAAAAGTGTACAAATTATTTTCTGAAATTGGCTATAAAGTAACTCTCTATACAAATTTAACCCGTAAAGTATGTTTTAAACCAAGAATTCGTAAAACTTCTTATCAAACATTTTCATATATTGATTTCTGTTTAATTTAAAATTAGGAAATGAAAGATAAAATTAGAGCGTTCAGCACCAACAAAGAATTGGCAACTGTTGATAGTTTAGTTGTTTTCATTATGAGTCATGGTCGACAACACGGAGAGACTGAACAAGTTGAGTTGTTGGCTACCGATGGTGAGTCACTGAGTACCAATTGGATCACCGAGCAATTTACCGTTGAGTACAGGTCTTCTCTTACTTATGAGAGAAAACCGAAATTATTCTTTTTTCAAGCTTGTAGGTTAGTAGAAATCTGTGGTCAAGTTGAACTTGAATATCATCATAAATGATGCGAATGAATTTTAGAGTGGTTCCACAAGACCAAAAATTCAATTTTCAACGTAGAAAGGCACAGTCTGATTCTGAAATTGTTCCTGTAAAAGCACCTAGAATTGAAGACATGTTAATCGTTCATTCCACGTGTACAGGTGGTTTATCAATTTTCTACATATGTTTAATCCTCTTGGTACGAGCTCGGTTTATGTAGTTATATGTTCACTTTTGTTAAAAGGACACCCATCGATGCGTGATTTGAACGAAGGAGCTTGGTTCGTTAATGAATTCTGTCGTATTTTAGCTGAACATGCTTGGCAGTACGATTTAGACACAATGTTGTGTATGGTAAATACAATATTCGATTCAAGTTCATTTGTCGCTTTACTTCATATATATTGATCAAGTTAATTTTTGTTTCTTTGGATTAGGTTAACGAAGCTGTACGGACGAGGGAAGACGTCCGTCATGGGAAACAAGTTACTGATATTAAAAAAACTGGGATTTCTAAAAAAATTTTTTTTAATCCCGGTTTATGAAATTCGTTAAAAGAAGTTATTTTGAGCGAGATTTTTTATGAACATAAACAACGAATTACCGACTGATATTTTTCATACCTTCTCTTGAAAAGTTGCTCAATTTTATATCAGTTTCATCGTAATTGATACGTTTAACAATTGTTAATCATTTTTTTTACGTATTTTAATGAAAAAAATAATGAAGTGATTTAAATTATTTTTTTAAATGATGTGCAAGTTTACACAATGTACCATATAAGTACTTTCGATTTTGAATGGTTTTTCGTACTTCAAAAAATTACTTGAATTAACGTACAATAATTACATGATTATCTAAAAAAAATTTATTATAACTCATGAAAAGTAATAAAAAATGAACTTAGTTTAAAATTAACCAATACAAAAATAAATTTGGAAACATTTTCAAACTGTATTTCTAATTAAACTAGAACTTCTGGACGGAACTTCTTTTGCTTGTGAATGTGCAACAACAATGGACAGACACTGTACCCATTCCTCCGCATTTTTACCTCGTTTTGGCTTTAGAATCAATGACTGATCACCCGTAAATATTTCAAATGCTTTAGGGATATTTCTCGCTCCTCGGCATACTTTAACACTCCTAATCTGATGCACTTCGATTGGCGTAACTTCTTTATCATCTTTCTGCAGTAAAAGTAATAATTCCCAGAGTTACGGTAATTACTTGGTTAAAAGCATTAAATATCTTTGCATTTCGTATTACCGATTCTTTGTAAGATAAATGTGCTCCGGATAAAGTAAAGTATCGGGTTTTCCATCGTTTGAACAACTTCCATCGACCTTTTTTCTCCTTCAGTTGTCCTTCAATAACAGGTTGACTGTCTTGCAAAAAACCAATAGCTCTTTCGGGGTGATTACATAAAAAACAACACCATAAGTTTATACCGCCTCCGCTGCATTCAAAAACGTCACAAAAACCGCTTCTACGTAATTCATTCAAGAGCATTTCTTGATCCTAAAATAGAAAGGGGTAGTTGATGAGCTTTACGAGTATGGAAATTGACATAAATTTCATACCTTTGTACAAGGAAACGCTGAAGTTACAAGTGTAAGGAATGTTCTATTTTCACATTTCAAAATATCCCAACAATTTTTCAAAGAAGTAACTGCAGCGTGTCTTGAACTAAGAGCTGAAGATGAACGCGCTTGTAATGTTAGAAACATCAAATGAATCCATATACGCGGATATCGCGTTTTCATAGTGAAAAATGTCCTATTATAAAGACAATGTTCTCCGCGTCCTTGACAGGCGAAATGTAATTTCACCATTTTCTTAGCGCGTCTCTCTATCAAAAAATAAAAACGATAATCATTAAGAATTTCTTAAAACTACGACTATTGCCCATTCGTGATATTAGTTTAGTTGATACATTTTTTTTTACATAAAAACACCATCAAGAAGATAGGTGTTCTGCCAGGGGGATGAATAATCTTACCTTCAATTGTGCATTTAGCTGGGGGAGGAATATGCAAAGAGATATTATCCATATACGCTTTAATTTTGTCCAAATGCTTCTCACAAAAATGTTGTATAGTATCTCTCATTGGATATGGTTCAAATACGCTGATTCTCTGAAATTTACAAATTACAAAATATGTCACATTGAACAGAATTCGAGATAAAAGTTGAAATCGTTCAAACTAAATTATCAAGTACAATATTTACTTGTGATAAAGAAGAAACAGGGGTTTTATTGGTGTTGTTGTTTACAATAGTGACCGATGTTCCGTTGAGTTTTCTCGGTATTACGACATTCGAAGAGGGAATACTTTCGGTGGCTTCTAAACTTCCTATTAATGAAAAAAAAACTTGAGAAATTCATTTTTCACATCATTCGCCAATAAAACATTGATTCCGAAATCACACAAAAAACTAGTGACTAGAAATAAAACAAAAAGCTTGCCTGATATTGAAGGTAAGTTACCAGCGCTAGATTGATTTATGGATTGCAAAATTAATGATTGATTTAACGGCGAACTGCTAGGAGTACTTAAAAACCTAGCTGACGCAGAATTAATTAAATGATTAACATCCGACTGGAGCAAGTGGTAATCTGCGAATATATATTTACGAAAATATTAAATAAAATAATTACATATTTTACGTGCATTACGTCAAGTAATCAAAAACGTAAAGTATAAAAGACTAAATCTTACTTGAGGAGTCATGAGATGATTGCACTGAACAATACGTTGGAATGGAATGTCTTATTACCGAAGAAGATGTGACTACTCCATCATCGCGTAAAGCTGAAGCACTGCCGCTACATGAACAAGCCACGATATCATGCAAGTAAATCTACATATTGTTTTGTCATCAATCATGCTATTCAATACATATTTTTTCAACACTTGGTTTTCAACCCCTCCCCCTTCGTTATTTATCGCAAACTAAAAACTAAGAAGCCAGAGAGACAACGATTACAAGATTACATTCAATGTGTAAATCATAATTCATGGTCAAATTTAATTTAAGAATATTAAAAATAAAATTAGTCTATGAAACAAAACTAAATTTTCACTCTTTTTTAGCATAAAATCTTTAATCGATTCATACGTATTGCATACCAGCACTAGCTCGCAGAATGAGAAATTTCCAAAACTACCAAAAAAATATAAGCATATTTAAATAAAGTAATGAAGAGTCAACACTTACAAAATGCTTTTGGTAGGACTACTATCTCTTGTCGTGACGGTTACACCTCCGCAGTAAATTTTATTTGATGGCGAATTTATGGAATATTGATGAGTATATCCGTTAGATATGATGGGACGATTATTAATCAACTGTGAACCATTATTCTGTAAACTTGGGTGGCAATTCACTAGTTGAACTTGTTGCGAAGGCGCTTGAGTATTCAATTGATTGGAACTCAGTTTTGTCATACTTTTATGTAATCCGCCAATAGAGCCAATTTTACTGCCGCTAACTGTTGAAAACAAGAAAATACGTCATAACGCTAGGAAGAAATCTAATTGATGCAAATCAGCATTCAAATTATACTCGTATGTTTCACAAGCAAGCAGTAATAACGGAATAGGAGATCCGAAAAAGAAATGAAAATTCACAAGATCTATACACAAGCGTACAGAACACTACCATTATTTAATTTTGTCATACTTCTATGAGTCGCAGAAGTATGCAAACGACCAGTACTTCTGCTGTCCCCTATTAACCTCAAGCGGGGTGTAATGACGACGCGATTTACTTCTTGACGATTCAACCATGGATCTTCAAAACCACTAGAATAAATTAATCGAAAGAAAATTATAAGGAAATATAGACCAATATGTGGTTCGAAACGATAGCGAACAAATGATTTTACCTGTTGTGGATAACAGAAGTTGGATGAATAACCGATAAAGGTCTAATTGATGGTCCTGAATTATTATTAATTTTGCAACTTGAATTAATATTTCCATTTTCACCATTAACTTTGACGATTGTGATACCATTTTTGGTTTGATTGATCGGACTAGAAAAGATGAAAAAACGATCTCATAATAAAAACGCGTTGATTACGTGATGATGAACATTATAAAAATAACTTGAGAAATCACCTATTTTGATCGATAGTAATCATGTTTACTTTGTTCACAGCTTCATTTCCGCGACTACATTGCCATACTTCAGCGAGCATTTTATCAGTGCAAAGTACAGGATAACTAGAGCAAAGTTGCGTTGCTTCACGTAACAACATCCCTTGACTTCCTCTGTCAACCTTTGGTAAATATTCTAACACAAAATTCAAAGCATCTTGCGCTTTTTCCTACAAAAGATACGTAACCGAGGATGTTACAACATTGAAAAAATATACGTGAATGATAATATAAAAATATAATGCATTCGCTATTCAACTTTACCTTGCTTAGTTTTCCGACCGCAGCTAAAACTTGGGCCGCTAAACAAAGAGTATTTGGATGGTAATCCACCGCATTTTTAATTTTTGGTATGGAATCAATTAACATTTGTGGACATTTTTCTGCCATATTTAAAAATACTTGCATTGTAGCAGATGCAGTGGATGATGTGCCAAGATATTCACATAATTGAGGTAAGCTTGCTTCTAGCAACTGATTGAAAATTTTAACGAGTTTACATCAATTATAATACTTCGCTTGCAAAAAACTTCATCGAAATTAATACTTACTGTAGGCATATTATTCGAAATCAAAGCAAAAAGTTGCAAAAGAGCTAATTTTTCGGTTAAATCGCACGATGGAAGCAAAGAAACCAGAGCCATGGCATGATCATGAATTTGATCTTTAGTTTCTTCGTAAATTTGAGGGAGTACTCGACATAGAGGGTAATTCCCTTTACAAAAAAGAAGAGAAAAATGAAACGTTAGTCATTAAAATGATTGAAGGGGTCAAGGTCTTTTAAAATGTAAAAATAATTAAAACTTTTATCACGGCATACCTGATATAACAGAGTCGATAATCAATTGAATATGACGAGAAAGTAAATGAGCATTGTGCACGGCAGCAAGAGATAAATAGGACGCCATGTTTCGAGATAGTTCCTTATTCCCTTTGTGCAAAAATTTAACAGCCACTGGAAGGGCACGCTTCATAACATTCTTTTTGCTATAATTCTACACAAAATACGTGTATTCCATTACAAAAGATTAAAGATACACATTTTGATATTCTAATAATTCGCCGATATGTACATGATTATTATCTTATATGTACCATGACATCTTGGCTTTTTATATAAAATTCTCTCGTACTTTCGATCATACAATTTCTATATTATACATTAAGAATCTCACCAAAAATATACATGATATAATATCAGAAGATATTTTAGCATGCGGCGGATCTTCCCCTTTCACGGATGGTTTTAAATTGTGATTCAAACAAGATTCTAGAAGGCTAACCATAGCTTCTGCGTGTTGTTCAATGGAATCAGTTTCTCTGGAAATTCACAGAGAAAGAACTGTTGATGATATTGCGTGCATTCGTAATATTCAGTTTTAATTCATATTAACCTTATAGCAGAAGTAACGCGGGTAATACATATCTCCACAACACTTTGATCATTATCATTGTTCACGTAATCAGGAGAGCTGGCAATTTCACAAATGGTATTTAAAACTTCCGTGAGTTCATTGGCAATAGCTTCATCTGATACGGTAAATAGATCACCAGCCTACAAATTGATGAAAAAACTCAACCTTCCCGTCGTTATATTCTAAGAGAATACATCCTCATATTGCAAACACTCACCTTAGATAAATCTTTATTGCTGAGAACTTGCGTGAACAACCCGTGCATTGTTCTATATCTGAAATAAATAATTGAAATTCAGTGAAGCAAGAAGGTAAGCATTGAATTTATGACATCAAAATTGGAAAAAAAATCAAATGTAAATAATCACCTTAAAATTAGGGAGTGTAAGATATTGTCAACATATTCATTACCAATTGGAAAGAAATCGTCATCTAACGGTATTATTCAAGGAATCGAATGCCATATGAATAATCCTAGTTTTAGTGATAAGTCAAAAATAAATCATACAAACGCAAATTATGAAAAACAACAAACTTGTGACAATTAGAGATGATGAATTAAATAACCGAGAGCACGATATTCCGAGATAACCAGAAACCTGATGCATAGCCACGAGCCCACAACAGACGACGGGTTACAACTTACAGACTCGAATGATTCAAAAATGCACCTCCCCAACCCTTGTCCCGAAGCCACCAAGTCACACTCACGGTCCAAAAAGGTTTCGGTTTTCCAAGGATGTATATCTCAGCATGCTAATTGTGGATAGACTCCAGAGTATGGACCGGTTCCAACATAATAAAGCGGGGTGCCAGTCAATAGCCCACCTCGGCATTAGCCCACCGCGACAAAAGCCCACCCAAACCGCGTCAAATTCCCACTCGGCAAAAATGATAGCGTCATTTGCCCACTGCGTCAAAATCCCACCCTATGTAAACAAACCGCAATCACGGAAATAGATCAAAAATAACACTTCCGAAATTTTGAATTGAGAATTTTTTGGTTACGTTTAAGTTGGCAATATTGAAGAGTAAACACAAATAATCAGTAAATAACGAAATTTTCATTCAAATATTTTATATTTATTTTGTACATTGATTTTCAGGTATGTGTGACTTATTGAATTAATGCTTCAAAATGGATTTATGTTATCAAAAAAGCACTGTGTTACTAATGATAATCGCTTTTATTTCACCGATAATTTTTTGGCGTCGGAAGAACCGATTGACGGCAAGATGCTTAAGCAATATAGATTACTTTGGAAACCCATAACTTTCAAAGATACAATAGTAAGCATAATATTTTTCTTTTTAAATTTTCATCTTAAAACTTTATATTCAATTGTTGTAGATTATTCAATTCCAATATGTATCCTTTGAACTTGACGTAATTTGGGTGATTGGTATTCGCGGTAAAATGTTTTGTGTGGTTGGAAGTCCAATAGCTGTTACTTGAGAATTACAAGACGCTGATTTGATACACATCAAGGATGTTCCTTCGAA